>VZSE01015512.1:355465-365961 GCA_013398275.1 Promerops cafer
GCACTCAGGGCGGGGGGCTCTGTGTGTGTGGGTGTGTGTGTGTGTGTGTGTGTGTGTGTGTGGCCGAGAGGGTGTATTTGCACCAAGGGAAGGGGAAGGTGTCAGCAGAGGGGTGTTGGTTATGTATCTGGACCCGGGGAGGCTGTGTGTGGTGTGGGTGTCGGTGAGGAGGGTGTTCTGGCACCCAGGGATGCTGTGGAGGCGGATGTGTTTGCAGCAGGGATGGAGGATGATGGTGAGGAGGTGTATCTGCCCCCAGGGAGGGGTTTGGTGTGTGTGTTGGCTGCAGGGTGTATTTTTCCACCACAGGTTTGTTTATGTGTGTGTGTGTGTGTGTGTGTGTGTGTGTGTGTGTGNGTGTGTGTGTGTGTGTGTGTGTGTGTGTGTGTTGTGCAGGTGTGCAAGGGGCAGCGCTCAGTGGGTGTTGCACCCACAGGCAGTGTGGGGAGGGGTGTGTGCATTGGCAGGGGTATGGCTTCGACCCCCCAGTGTGTGCAGGTGGCTGTTGGTAGGTGTGCAAGCACGTGGGTGTCTGTGTGTGTGGGAAGACGAGCTTAGGCTGTCTTTGCCCCCAGTGATGGTGACAGGGAGTGGGTGCACATGGGCTGGGGGCGGGGCAGCAGTGGGGGTGTATGGGCACACCGGGTGTGGCAGGGAGTGCAGGTGTGCGCGGCTGTTGCGCTGGCCTCAGGTGTGCATGGTGGCTGTGGGGATGGGATGTGGGTGCTGCTGGGGGTGCCGTGAGCCCACCCATGGTGTCCGTGTGTCCACAGAGGGATCCCGGAGATCCCACTGTGGGTCCTGCTGCTACAATGGGGAAACTGAGGCAAGGGGCACTGTATCCCCAGCGCTGGCTGTGCATCCCGGGGTGTGTGCGCGTGGCTGTGTGTGATCCGTGGCAGCAGGGAGGGTTCTGTGGGTGTTGCGTGGCATGTGGACTGGGGTCGTCCAGGTGCCCGCGGGGCTGTGTGCGGTAGCGCACGGCCGCACGTGGGTGCGCAGCGGTGCTGGCACAGGTGTGTGGCTTCGGAGGTGTACGGCTGTGCCACGGGGTTGGGGGTGGCTGTGCTTGGGGTGTGCTGGGGGTCTGTGGTTGTGCTCAGAGGTGTGTGGGCGTGTGCAGGGTGTGCCAGAGTGGTCATGCACATGCAGGGCTGTGCAGTGGTGTGGCCGTCCACAGGCTGGCTGTGTGGCCTTGCTGTGGGTTACCCCCAGGGCTCTGTCAAGGTGTTCCCATGGTGAGTGACTGCCAGTACCTCAGCTTCTGTCTCCCTGGGGTGGCACAGACACCAGGCTCCCATGGGCACTTGCTGCTCCAGTGTCACCTGCCACCTCCATCTCATTTGGGTGCATGGTGGCCTGCTTAATCCTCTGGCTGTTGGTTGTGAGGACAAGGAGGAGGAGTGTGATGCCAAGGAAGACACAAAGGCCAGAAGTGACCCTGTCCCACTGGGCACATCCCCCAGCAGTGATTCTATGGACTGGCTCTCCCTGGTACTCAGGCTCTTGAGGGGCTCCGAATTTGGGTGGGGGACAGTGCCTAAGCAGTCGGGAGGTGGTTTAGCAACCACTGGTGACCTCCTGTGCTGTGGAACACCAGTGGTTTGGCCATGGGGTAGCTGGGGCTGTGTGAACTGCTGGTGATGGTGGGTGCTGGAACACGCCAAGCAGGGTGTCACTGTCCTTGGGGTGTGGGAGATGGCTGGGAGTTGGGCATGGATGGATGGATGGGTGGATGGATGGATGGATGGATGCTGTGGGGGTGGCAAGGTGGGAGATGGATTGGCAGATGTAAGGTGGTACAGGGATGGATTGGTGTTGGGGATATGAATGGGTGTTGGGGGAATGGATAGGTGTTGGGGGGTGGATGGAGGGTCTTGGCAATGTAGATAGATGCCATGGGAATGGATGGGTGTATGGGGATGGGTGTTGAGGATATGGATGGGTGCAATGAGGATGGACGGGTATTCGGGGGTGGATGGATGGGTGTTGGCAATATAGATGGATGCTATGGAAACGGATGGGTGTTATGAGGATGGGTGTTGGGGGTATGGAAGGGTTCTATGGGGATGGATGGATGCTGTGGGAATGGGTGTTGGAGTATGGCTGGATGAATCCTGGGGGAAGATGGGTGTGCGGATGTTTGTGTGGGTGTTCAGGATGGATGAATGGATAGGTGGATGTTGCAGGGTGGGCAGGTGGGTGTCAGGAGCAGGGGAAAGTGCCTGGGTGGCTGTCTAGTGTGGGAGGATGGAAAGAGGGCTGTGTGGACACGGTGCAGGGGTGCTGTGGGGACAACCAGGAGGTCTGGGTGCCACAGGGGGTCACCGAGCACCCTGTGGTGGGTGCGTCACGATGCCAAGGGTGCCATAACCCCCTTCTGGGGGTGTCTAGAGGCCAGGACAATTTCTCCTTGGTGCGGTGTGGCAGCCCTGGGGTAGGTTAGCTGGTCCCCGAGGCCTGACATTTATAAACATCAGCCGCTCCCGGGGAATCAATACAGTTTAATAACCGGCGAGCGGAGACGGGAGACACATCAAAATGACACTCTGCGGCTCCGTAAATGTTATTCTAAATCATCCTCACTGGGTTTATTACATTAAGCATACAGCAGTGGGCATGGGAAATTTATTCCATCAAAGGCCATTGCGCTGGTAAATGGGGCTGGCGGGTCAGCGGAGGGGGGCAGCCCCCCCCAAAATGGGGTTCCCTCCTCCCGGCCATGGCAGGGATGTGAGGGACAGCGGGGTTCTGGGTTTAGGGTCTCCATGCTGTCACAGCCTTCTGAGTTTGGGGTGAGCCAAATCCTGCCCCTGAACAAGGTGGATGTTTGGGGGACTGGTGACATAATGGGTGACACTGTGAGGTGTCCCTCGGTGCCACCCTGTGCCGTCCCATGACTCCTGGGGACTCAATCCCTTCTCTGGACCATCCCCAGCTCTGCGCTGACATTTCTCTCCATGTTTCCCTGGAGACGAGGCGGTTGCTGTGGAAACCTCCCTCCTCTTCTGCCTTACCCATCCTCTTCCTCACCCTGATGTGGGGGGGACTGGCTCTGCCCCCACCCAGCCCCAAAATTTAGGGACCCCTTCCAGGGGTGCACGGGGGGCGCCTGGGATGGCGGTGCACACATGCATGGGGGTGACTGTACCCGTGTGTGCTCAAGGCGTGTTCGTGTGTGCACCCCCGCGCCGTCATGTGTGACATCTCGCTGTTGCCGTGGCGACCCCATCGAGCACATGGCTCGGGCTGCGCAGCATCGCGGGGGAAGCACGCTTGTTGCCATGGAAACAGCCATAATTGTAGCATTTTTCGGCTAAAAGAGGGGAAAAAGGAGGGGGAGAGAGGAGGAGAAATGGCTCCATGGGGCAGCGGGCCAAGGATGTGCCTGCCAGCCCAGCGTGTCCTGCTGCACACGGGTGTCACGCTCGTGGGTGCACATGGCGGTGACAAGGAGGAGGCCAAATTTGGGTGAGGTTTGGGAAAAGGAGGGCAATGGTTCCAGAGGGGCCGGGGCTGGCGGGGTGCTGCTGCTGCCTCTGCAGTCCTTTGCAGTCGAGGAAAGTGGGCAGGCGGCCAAGCCTGGCACTGGCGGCCCCGCGGGCGCCTGCAGCTCCGGGTGCCCATAGTCAGGGCCAGAGCATTGCCCTTTGCACATGGCATCCCCAGGTCGCTGTGTCCACAAGCCCCAGACCTGTTCATGCAGGTCCCTCCCATTTTCTCCTGCTCCCAGTGCCAGTCATTGGCCAAATCCCGCTGTTCCCCATGGAAAGGCTTCAGGGGCCACCACGCTGACCACCCGCTCTCGCTTGTGTTGCAGATGAACCGCCCCATCCAGGTGAAGCCAGCCGACAGCGAGGGTCGAGGAGGTAGGTCCCCAATTCTCTGGATGCCTGGCACGGGCAGGGAGGCACAGGGTCGCCCAGGGGGTGATGAGGGACATGGTGGCATCGCAAGGGCTCTCTGTGCAAAGGTTAGTTGGAAGAGAAATCCAGGAAAGGAGCTGCCTTTGTTGGTGGCATCCAAACCTGGGTGCAGGGCAAATGCCATCTTCTCTCTCCCCCTCTGGTCAGCTGCGGGGAACATCCTGATGTCATCCTGGGAATGTCCTGACATCATACTATGAGCATCCCAACATCCTGGGGGGACAGAGCACCAGCCAGCTGCTCTCCCTCACCACCTTAATTTGCCAAAAAATGCAATTCCTTCTCCAGAGCTGCCTGTGGGGACCCTGGGGCAGGAGTTGGCTGCATGTGGCCTAAGTCCTTCTCAAACTACCACCCCCCCCCCAAGTTCTTTGTGAGCATTTGCCACTCATTGGGCTGTGGCATTGCCAGGCTGAGGTGATCTTTTGGGCAAAATCACAGGAATTGGATCAAAATCCCACATCTGCTGTGTTGCTGGGCAGGTAGGTGCTATTGGACATGCAGGATGCTCTCGTGGGGCCACCTGCACTTGGCAGGATGGCTGGGATAGATCCCCCCCATCCAAACCCTGTTATTAAACACACCGGGAGCTGGTCCCAGCATGTCCCAGAGGGACCTGGCAAATAAATTACCCACTTACTGAGCGTAATTGGTGAAGGATTAAAAATCGATGGGTGAGCTGGGGCTCCCGTCTCCAGCCCCCTCACCCAGGAGGCAACGCTGGGCTGCCCAGCCCACTCCCCATGGGAGGTGGTTTATGTTTAAGTAGACAACACTGGAGCCCTATTCCCTTAACTAATTTTCCTGGTACCTTAACGGACGAAGCATTCATCGTCTCCTGCCATTATTTATTTATTTCCCCGGCAACGCTCTTGACAGGGCACCTTATTTCCTTTGTCAAATGCCATTAGCGTGCGGCGGGAGCGCGCGGCCGCACAAGACAGATGCTGGTAATAATAATGAAATTCTCATTATTTACTATCCCTTCTCTTGTGTTTGGGTTATTGATGTCCCCTGGGCACGGCTGGAGGCTGCGAGTTGTTCTGCGAGTCGATCACACGAGGGTGATCACCTCTGGTTTGTGGGTTCTCTTTGTTCCACTGCATCCCGCCCCAGTGCTGGGGGAGCCAGCCCCCCCATTCCTGGGAAAAGCCCCAGCTCCACTCCCTAAAGCAATGGCTCTTCCAGGATTCACCCTTCAGCGATTTCCCCACAGGAGGGGTTTTCCCACCCTGAGTGTTCTGTAGGATGGAGATGATAAGCCCGGCACCTTCTCCGTGGGATCGGTGTCGCTCCCTCCCTCTGACGTCCCTTGGTTCCTTCCCCTCCATACACCATTTGTGATGAGGGGTTGGAATGGTGAGTGACCTCCCACTCTCTGATGGGCTTGGTTTTGTTTTTAGAAGACAGGAAGCTCTTTGTGGGCATGCTGGGGAAGCAGCAGAGCGAGGACGATGTCCGCCGCCTCTTTGAGCCCTTTGGCCAGATTGAGGAATGCACCATCCTCCGAGGGCCTGATGGAGCCAGCAAAGGTGGGCTTTGGGGCACCGGGTGGGCACCCTTTGGACCTGCAATGGCCAAATCCAACCTGTCCCATGTTCCCTCTGTTCCCTTAGGTTGTGCCTTTGTGAAATACGGCAGCCACGCCGAGGCACAGGCTGCCATCAACAGCCTGCACGGCAGCCAAACCATGCCGGTAAGTGCCAGGCTCGCACCCTGCCCTGGCTGACCCCATGCTGCCTGCTTAATCCAATCCCCCACTAATTTGATCCTCAGTCTAATTGCATCAAAATCCTACAGACTGCAATTTGTTGGCCACATCACCCCAGGTTCCTCCTTGCCAGGGTGCTGAGCCCTAGAGGTGGGACTGTGGGGCTAATTCTCTCCATGCCAGAGAAAGGGGCAGTTTAATTAACGCTGAAGGTCAGAATTGTGGACAAGGAAGGGGAAAGGAAGCAGAGGTCAGGGAGCTGCCACCAGGGAGAAAAACTGGCTATAATTAAACCTCACATCGATCATTGGTTGCTGCTGCCAAGCTGGGCAGCATCCCCAGGGCTGAGGATGCTGCAGACGCTGCGAGCCACACCCACGGCGGGTACACAGTTTGGGGGCATTGCTGTGGTCCCACCATCAGCCCCATCTTCCCCCCACCTCAGGGCGCCTCGTCCAGCCTGGTGGTGAAGTTTGCAGACACGGATAAGGAGAGGACCCTGCGGCGGATGCATCAGATGGCGGGGCAGCTGGGCATCTTCAACCCCATGACCATCCAGTTCGGCGCCTACGGGGCCTACACGCAAGCGGTAGGAGCTGGTGCAGCCCGGGGGCTCTGGGGGACCCCCGTGGGTGGGGGGGCTGGTTTGGCCCATGAAAGCACCAGTGCCAGGGGGTGTGGATGCCTGGCAGGGCTGGTGTATCCCTGTTTAAGGGCAGGTGCAGGGCTTCCTCCCCACAGCTGAGGGTGGTTGTAGGGTTCAGTGGTCCCACATTCAGCATCACCGAGACCAAGACTCCTGTCCCTGGGTCAGGCAGCGGGTGGCATTTATCCCTCTGAATCCATTCAAAGCAGAGATGCTGATTTGCCCTCCCCTCTCTCTCCTCTCTGCCTCTTGCTCTCTGTCCCCTTTCCCCCTTTCTTTCCCAAAGATCATGCAGCAGCAGGCAGCTCTGATGGCAGCCGCGCAGGGCACCTGCCTCAACCCCATGGCTGCCATTGCTGCCGCCCAGATGCAACAAATGGCCGCCTTCAATGTCAGCGGGCTGGTGGCTGCCCCCCTCACCCCCTCTTCAGGTAGGACCCCCGCATTTGCCACTTGACATCCTCGGGGGGCGCTCTCAGGGTGATGCCGGCACTGACGCCATGCTCCTGCAGGTACAAGCACCCCTCCAGGGATCAGCACGGCGCCGGTGCCCAGCATCGCCACGCCCATTGGGGTGAACGGCTTCAGCCCGCTGCCTCCCCAGACCAACGGGCAGCCTGCCTCTGAGACCATCTACACCAACGGCATCCACCCCTACCCAGGTACGGCCCTCCTGGGGCTCCACCACAGCCCCCGGGGCTGGGGGAGCGTGCTTGGCT
Source organism: Promerops cafer (assembly GCA_013398275.1). Lineage (NCBI taxonomy): Eukaryota > Metazoa > Chordata > Aves > Passeriformes > Nectariniidae > Promerops > Promerops cafer. The sequence goes on from VZSE01015512.1 coordinate 362,468, forward strand.
CATGCGGGATGCTCAAGGGGTGCTCCCCATCCCAGGAACACGCTGGACGAACCTGCCGTGTGCTCCCGTGGCATCGGTGCAGGGAGGAGGGAATTCAGGCAGGGAGCAGCTCTGCCCCTCCATGGCGGCACTTGGCCAGGAGCCCTTTCCCGTGGGAGCTGCGCATGCATCCCTGGCTTCCTCTGGCTTATTCTATCCTCCTTTCTCTTCTCTTCCCAGCTCAAAGCCCCACGGTGGCAGACCCCCTCCAGCAGGCCTACGCCGGCATGCAGCACTATGCAGGTCTCAAACTTCGCTTCCCACCCCTTCCCTCTCTCCCCTCTTTGCTCTTCACCCTTATCTTTGGGAGGTGAACATCACCCCGGGGCTGAACATTGGACTGGGGCAGCGTATTTGGGTACGGATTCATGAGGGGGGCAGCAGGTGCTGTGCCCTGGCAGGAGCTCCAGGGTGGCGATGCCGATGAAAGCGCCGTCCCCTCATCCCACTGGCTCTTGTCATGGCCCCCCCGTGCAAATTTTGGATGGTGCAAATTGAATTTTAATACCCATGGGGCTGAGAGGACTCCATGGGGGATCCCTGGCAGTGGTATCGAGAAGAGGGGGCGAGATTTGGGAGGTGACATAGGGCCACCTCCACACCAAGACACTCAGAGTCTTTGGATGCTCATCATGTGACCAAATCTGATGGCCAAGGACATGGGCCGTGGAGGGAAGGGAGTAAGAGCCTCTCGTGGAAATATGTCAAGCCCAGCAGCCATTTAATTGGGAGCACTGACAGCAACGTCCAGATTTGCAACAGAAAATCAAGTTTTGGACCCCAAATCTTTGGGGTTTTTCAGCCAAAAGTACCATCCTTCCTCAGCCTTGAGGCCATATTACTGCTATGACCAGCGTCCCTCCTAGGAGATCTGTTCCCACATCCCTGGTGTGTCGGGAGGGGTGGGAAAGGCAGAGCCAGCAGCCGTGGCGCAGGGGAGGCCCCTCGATTGCAGGTGGCAGCAGGGGACATGCCTGTCCCAGCCCTTTCCGTGGCTGGGGTGGGTGCCGTGGCCTCAGCTTCTTGTTTCTGTCTTCCAGCAGCATATCCCACTGCCTACGCTCCCATCAGCCAAGCCTTTCCCCAGCAAGCTCCCCTCATCCCGCAGCAGCAGAGAGAAGGTGAGGGGTGGGGGTCGCCCCGTGCGGGGCCGGTGGCTCCTCGGTGTCCCCCCGGGGTGACCCCACCTCGCAGCTGACGTGTCCTGTCCTTTGTGTGTCACCCAGGTCCCGAGGGCTGTAACCTGTTTATTTATCACCTGCCCCAGGAGTTCGGGGACGCGGAGCTCACGCAGATGTTTTTGCCTTTCGGCAACGTCATCTCTGCCAAAGTCTTTGTGGACCGTGCCACCAACCAGAGTAAATGCTTTGGTAAGTCCTGGGGTGTGGCTCTCTCTGGTGTCCCAGCTCAGGGCTGCAGCTCTTCCCAGTCCCCAGCTCAAGGTTCCAGCTGTCCTTAACATCGGAGCTCTGGCTTTTCCTCAACATTCCAGCTCAGGGGTCTGTCTCTCTTCAGCATCCCATTTTAATTATCTGACTCTCCTCGACATCCCAGCTCTCACCAGTCTCCAGCTCCAGAGTCCCATTCTCTCTGATCTCCAACCTGGAGGTCCAGCTCTCCTAATATTCTGGCTCAGGGGGTCTGTCTCTCCCCAAATCCCAGCTCGAGGGCTTGGCTCTCCCCAGTCGGGAGTCTGGCTCTTCCTGACGACCCAGCGCAGAGCATCTCCATCTTGGGGGTCCAACTCTGCTTGAAGTCCCTGTTTGGGAGTCTGTCTCTCCAACATCTCATCCTGAGGGTCTCTCTTTCCCTGGTCTCCATCTCAGATGGCCATGTCTCCTTTGCTTGGGGTCCAACTCTCCCCTATGTCCCCAGCTCGGGGATCTCTATCTCCCTCTCACAGACCTCAGTGTCCCCACAGACTCTGTCAGCTTGGTGTCCCCATAGACTCTTTCACTGCAGTGTCTTTGGAGGCCCTATCATCTCCGGGTCTCTGCACACCTGTCCTCCAGATGTCCCCTGAGCCCACACATCCCATCCTGGTGTCCCCACAGACCCCATCACCTCAGTGTCCCTGCAGCCCCTATGTCTTTAATAGACCATGTCACCCCAGTGACCCCACAAATCCCGTCCCGTAGTGTCCCTGCAGATGACTCCAGTGTCCTGTGGACCCTCTTATGCTGCTGTCCTCACAGCCCTGTCAGCTCAGTGTCCCTGCAGACCTTGGTGTCCCTGCAGGTGTCATCACCTGTCACCCAGTCCCCTTCAATCTGGGGCTGTGATGTTACCCCAGGACCCCCTCTCCCAGCTCTCCCAAACCAGGAGCATCCCACAGGATCTCAGTGCCTGGGCTGAGGCGAGGCAGCCGCCTGTGATGTGTGTGGTGACAAGCCCCCGTGTCCCCTCCCCGCCAGGTTTCGTCAGTTTTGACAATCCGACGAGTGCTCAGGCGGCCATTCAGGCCATGAATGGCTTCCAGATCGGCATGAAGAGGCTAAAAGTGCAGCTAAAGCGGCCAAAAGACGCCAACAGACCCTACTGACCCCAGCTCAGCCTGCGGAGAGGTGAGGGGGCCTGGCCCTGGGGGACGTGGCGGTCGTGGAGCGTCCCCGTGCTACGTCCCGGAGTGTGTGCAGGGAACTCTGCCTGGCACCACCCACCCAATGGATCTGGGTCCCTCCCTCCGTCCCTCCCTCCATGCCCCAGAAGCGGGCTGACCACCTTTCCCTTCTGTTTCAGGTCGGACGTCCCGCAGTGTCTGACGATTTTCCCCTTCCCCAAGTGCAGTATCCAAACCCGTAACTCTCTTTCTTTGCAACACATCCCGGAGGAGGAAGAGGAGGAGGAGGTGAAGGAGAAAACGGCGAAGAAGAGAGTGTTTTGGTCGTAGCTTTTCCTTTTTGAATTTTTTCCCAAACTGGTCTTGTTTGTTGTTTAACGGGAGTGAGAGGAAGACGAGGAAGGAGGGGAGCGATGCGGCGCCGGGGCTGCGATTCGCCGCCGGCCGCTCGCCGGGACTCACCGGATCCCTCGCTGGGAGCAAGGCTGATGGCTCCGGGCAGCCGGGCCACGATCTACCTTTGTTTTTTGGTTTTTTTTTTTAAAGCACTCATTTGCTGCTACCGATTTCCCAGGAGAAACGAGGAAAAGAGGCTCCAAATGGATTCTTAAACCAAAGCCGGTGGGACGGGACCAGCCTCGGGCGCTTCACCTGGAGGATGTTTGTTCGGAAAATAAAGAAAAACGGCAAGATTTTCCTTTTTCCCTGCATTGGGGGGAAAAAAAAAGAAGGATCAAAGTATGTTGGACTTATAGAAGATATATATAAATAAGTATATATATATATATATCCCATGGAGCAGGGTGGCGGGACACGCGCTTCCCCTGCTTGTCACTGGCACAGGGACATAGGATTACTTGTTTCAGAGTCATATCATTCCTTAGAGTTTAGGGAC
>VZSE01015514.1:0-15265 GCA_013398275.1 Promerops cafer
GAAAATTCCAACCTCCAACAATCTCAACCCACAAATTTTCTGCCTTTTACCCTTCTGACTCTCTCCTTGATCCTGCTGCTGGTTAGAAAGTGAGCAAGATGCTGTGTGGGGCTTGGTTGTTGGCTGGAGTTAAACCATGACATAAGGGTATTTCTGTATTCTTCTTAATTTGATAGGGCAAGTCCCTGAGACTCAGTTAATTAGAAGCCCAGCAAACACAGATTTGACATAAACTATCCCGTTAGGCAAAAAGTATAGTTGTGGTCACCTACATTTTTCACCAATGCATATCACAGAATCACAGGATGCCTGGGGCTGAAAGGGACCTCCAGAGATCATCTAGTCCACCCCTGCTGCTAAAGCAGGTTTACCTAGAGCAAGTTACACAGGATTGCATCCAGATGGGTTTTGAATGTCTCCAGAAACAGAGACTCCACAACCACTCTGGACAGCCTGTTCCACTGCTCTGTCACCATCACAGCAAAAAAAGTATTTCCTCTTATTCAAATGGAACTATTTCAATATGTGCTCCTTACCCCTTGTCCTGTCCCTGGGCACCACTGAAAATAGTTTTACCCCATCCTCTTGACAGCCTCCTTGAAGGTATTTGTATGTATTGGTAAGATCCCCGCTCTTGTCCGGGCAGGTCAATCCCCATCCTGCATTGGTGCATGGGGTTATTCCTCCCCAGGTGCAGAACTTGCATTTGTTGAATTTCATTATGTTCCTCTCCACCCAATTCTACAACTTGTCCAGGTCTCTCTGAATGGCAGCACAGCCTTCAGATGTATCAACCACCTTGTCCTAATTTTTTTATCATCAGCAATTCACTAAGTGCAAGCTCTGTTCCTTCATCTGTGTCACTGATGAATTAGGTTGGAGAAGACTCGACCCAGTACCAACTCCTGTGGAACACCACCAGCTGCAGGCCTCCAGCTACACCCTGTGATGCTAATTTTGACCCTCTGGCAACTGCCATTTAGCCATCTCTCAATCCACTTCACTGTCCTGACCCCCACTTCCTGAGCTGAATTATGAGGATGTCATGGAAGACAGTGTCAAAACCTTGCTGAATTCAAGGTATACTGCTCTCTTGTACCCAGTCATTCCATCATAGAAGGCTATCAGACTGGTCAGCCATGATTTTCCCTTGATTAATCCATGTTGGCAACTCCTGGTAATCTTTTCCTCCATGTGCTTAGAGACAGCATCCAGGATGAACCATTCCACCACCTTTTCAGGGTCTGAGGTGAGGCTAACTGGCTTGGGTCCTCCTTATTCTCCTTTCTGAAGGCTGAAGTGACTTTGGCTTTCCTCCAGTCCTCAGGCAACTCTCCTGTTCTCCATGACCTTTCGAAGATGGAGAGCTCTTAGCAATAATATCTCCCAGGTCCCTCATCACTCATTGTGGATGTCAATTTTGCCTAAATTATCTCTAACCCATGATCTTCTAATACAGAAAAATCCTGTGTTTTATAGAATATGTGTGATATTGGAGGTATGTGTGCCAACAGGCACTGTGAAGTACAAAGCCATCAAAAGTAATGTTTTCCCAGATGTTTGAAAGTGTGTATGAATTGATGTAGGAGAACAGCATTATGATATTCATGCTGAATAACATTTAGAAATGAGATATCATAACCCCTTGAGGGTGGCCTTAATCTTTTAATTAGAATGCATAACAATTGGATCTTCTAGAATGACTTCTCAGGTGCCAAGGAAACCTATGTCTCAAGGCAGTTATGTTAGAAAGTCTCTTCTGTCCTGATGTAACCAACCAGATAAACTATTAGAACCATCTGTGAGATGCAATTTTAATCAACAAAGTGTAAGTAATTTATAATGAGAATGAAAACATTAAATTTCAAGCTATTCTTGTAGAATATCAAGTGGTATAGGATACTAATCCTTCACATAGAACAGTGGCATTTTAAAATTCATTTTCAGCTTTGTTTTCCATCACCTGATGTTACTTACAATATTTAGTTGCCTGAATGAAGATACTCCTTCCATATACAAATTAACTTTTTAAAAAGAGAATAGGCAAGCTGATTCAAGATGATAAAAAATGTCAAAAGACAGTACACTTTCTGAGTTCAAGGTTTGAGTCACTCAAACTGTCAAGGCTAGAGCAAAAGATAAATCTACAAAAGCTTACACTGTGATAAATTCAGGAAAAATATTCAGATTGCAGACCATCACTGACAATAAAACTATTTTCTTCTTAGTTCTTTAAAAAAAAAATCTTAAACTGAAAGAATTTAAAGCAAAAGTGAGCAGCAGAAGTTAAATTTATGTGTGGAAAATTGAGAGATGAATATTGGAGTAGTTTGAATCCACTAATATTTTATTTACTTTGACTTACATTGGAAATGAAAGTCTTCCAAAACAGTGAAATGACCTTTCTGTGCAGCCTAGCATGGAAAGGCATCAAATTCTGTAATTAACTTTTAACAAGATTTGAGTTTCATATGATCAGTACCACTTGTATTACTGCAAATTAAATAAAAATATTAGCTTGCTTCTCAAGGAATCATGAGGAGGTGCATATCATATGTCCTACAGGATATCAACTCCTGAAATTTTATTCCTCCTCACCAAGTCAAATGCAGTGAGGCTTGTCAGGTCTTCTACTTTGAGCTGGGTGTTGCCTGTGATGTTAGTGGGTCTGGCAACAGAGGGTGGATTCTGAAAGGCTGTGGACTCTTGAAAGGCTGAGTGAATTGGGATTGTTCAGCCTGGAAAAGAGAAGACTTCAGAAGTGACCTAAATGTGGTCTTCCAATACCTGAAGGGAGCCTACAAGAAAGATGGAAATAAATTTTTACAAGGGCATGTACATATCATGTCCTTACAGAACAAGTGGCAATGGTTTAGATTAGATATTAGGAAGAAATTCTTTACTGTGAGAGTGGTGAGGCACAGGAACAGGTTGTCTAGAGAAGTTATGCCTGTCCTATCCCTGGATTTGTTCAAGGCCAGGTTGGAGGGGGCTCTGAGCAACCTGGCCTAGCGGAAGGTGTCCCTGTCCCTGGCAGGGAGGTAGGAACATGAGGTTCTGTGATTGCATGATTTTTGCTATTTAGCAGGATGCAAAAAACAAGCCCTTAGCCCCAAAATTCAACTTGTTATATTTCCTTAAGAACTTCTTTTTTTTTGTTTTTGTGAAGAGCTATATATATGAGCCTTTCCTTGAGATACAAGCATCTAAATCCATCTATAAGCAAATCTACACCCTGGGAATATCTTCACTGCAATGCTATCTGCACAGACTTTTGAATGTCCAAACAACACTTCCGTTGATCCCCTTAGCATAACAATATAAAGACGATTATCTACAATTCATGGACTAGCCACAAGATGAAGACATAAACAGGTACATCATAGACTACAACTGCACACACAAAGTTATACTTTTGAACACAAGTCCTCACAGGAAAGGTTAGGACTTACAGCTCTAAAACCTATCCCTGCTACTCATTTGCATATATAATTACCTTAATCAGTTATCCATCCTGGAGTATAATCATGTTTATTTTGCTTATCACGTTCCTGGATTTGCTGCTGAAGAAATAATAAGATCAAGAAGCCCTTCTTCAAAGAAGAAGTCATGCCTTGTTTCATCATAAAATGCACACCATATCTGCGGTGTATTCAATCAATACAAATTGTCTGAAAGCAGGAAGCAGGAACAAACTAAAAATTTTGTTCTGAAAAATGATCATAAAACATCATTTGGGCTGTAGCCAGTCTGACATAAGGACTCCTCCCTACATTTGTGGGTTTTTTGGCATAAAGAGTTTCTGTTGTTCTTCCTAATCAGGGATGACCTTCAAAGGGACAGCTGCTGCTATATCCTGTCATGATACCTTTGCATCAACTACACACAGCACAGCTAATTTAAGATTCATACGGCATTTGTAAAAAAAAGCCTTTAATTTGGTCCTTCTCCTCTCCATATATATTTGACTTTACTTGCTTCACCACTCTTACACATCTTGAAACTGTGCTCTTGTCTGAATAAATAAGTCTTCTAAGAGCATCTATTAAGTACTGGTATCCCCAGGGTCTGAAACATTTTTTTTTTCTCTTCCATCTTTTTCTTGGTGAAGCTGAGCTATAAAGCATATAGCGGAGAGGAGAAGGGTTGCCTTAGTAACGAGGCAGACCCAATCAGCTGCACAGGCTCCCTTGAGACAATCTAATTTGTGCAGCAGAAAGGGGCTAGGACAGGTGGCTAAATTAATGTGCCAGACAGCTTAAAATATTACACACACACACACACACACACACACACACACACACACACACACACACACTCACGAATGCATACACAAAATCTCTCTGGGTACTTATACATGAATGCAATTATTTCCACGTTTTGCAAAATAAACAGCATCTGGGTAGCTCAGCCCTGCGAAACCCCCGAAGTAGTGGAGATGCCGCAGCAGTGGAGGAGGCGAGGCGGGGTGGGAGGGAGCAGCGCTCCTTCCCCGCAGTCTTGCCGGATCTGCAGCCGCTCCGGGGAGGGGGAAAGGGCTCCTCCCAAGAGGCACAGGCTGGAGCAGGGGTGTGAATATGTGCCCTCCTCTCTTTACTGGGGCTTATGACCTCCCTCTTGGTGACAGCGTGATCCGCTGTGTTGCTCTCCTGATTGCACAGGGTGCTGGAGCTCTCTCCTCCTGACACTTTCTGTACCATTTCACAAGGCTTTTTCTCTCCATGCCCTCGACTCTAATTTAAAGTGAACTTCCACCCTTTTCCCACAGTTTTTAAATACAATAGATTTGAAAACATTTCATATTCTCGTCAATCCCTGCTGTGCGAGGATTCAGCCACAGCACAAGAATTTGGATCAGTTTGGATGCACATCACACACCAGCTTTTAGCTCTTACAAACACAGTCTCAAATAATTTCTTTTTGCAGCATCTCCAGATTGAATTTAGCCACGCACAGAGAAAACCAGGAATTCTGAGTCCACTCTTTGACATCTGTAGTACACATGAAAGTGGCATATGCACAGGAGTGCCCAGCAACAGACTGGGCTTCAGAAACACTGTATTATTACAGTGAAGGATCACTCCTAAATTATTTATAATGGGAATAATGTATTCCCATATAGCTAATCATGATGCATCAGACAAAAATTGCTAGTAGAGATACAGTTATTGTATTGCTTCTCTAATATAGCACAGCAGCCAGAAATGCTGTTGGAACTGCCCCTCACGCCAGGCACGTGTATATCCCTACATGACATTGTAAGCTCAATTCAGTCAGGAGTTCTCTCCTCCTTCTTGCCTGCATCTTGAGTAGATGGGTTTTTTTGCTAGCACATAACAGAGCATTTTAATCTCAGGCTGTATGGCTCCTTTACACAGCGAGGCACTTCTCATCCACCTACATCAGACTAAAAGTGAAGAGCTCTGAATACTGAGATCAAGCAGGCTATAAGGAAAACTGAGGCGTGAGATAAAATGATATGTTCAAGCCCCATGGGGAAAAAAAATCAGAGTAAAAATACTGACATACAAACCATAATAGATAAAGCCATAAAAGGCCTGAAAGTGTCATGGGATCTATTTTTCTTTTTCTGTGAATGTTTGGTGTCTAGAGGGTGTGCCTTACAAGATTATTGATATACTATTTTTTCTCCCCCATGATTTGCAACAACTGTAAGAATAGCTGTTTATGCTGCACTAACAATCTATCTCAATGAGGTGTGGAGAATTACATAAGATTTGGCTAGAAATCAGAAACCAGACTGTGTGACAGTCATGTAATGAAACAGAAATCCCAAGTGAAACCAGGACCAATTTTTGCTTGTTTTTTCCAATGTCTACCAAAGTAAAGATATTGGATAGATCTAAGTCTAAAGGATACATCCAGTAACACATAGAAAAGTCATCCTGGAGCAAGGGTCTCCTGAGGTTCAGATTAATGCCCTTGTTGCTGCCTCTTATATGTTGCTGATACACTCACTTTGTACTTTTCATCCTTTTTCACTATTAACGAAAAAGAGCCATGGAGACCTTTCCTGGAAGGATCATTCGTTAACTTGCTCAGAAAAACACACCGCAGGTTGATAGGAAGTGGAAGTTCTTCCAAAGTAGGAAGGTAGGAGCTACTCTCACTACAGTTTTTGCAAAAGGTGTTAATGAGGTACTCAATTATATCTAAAACACTGGCTACTTAACTGTTTTGCTAGCAATGTTGGACAAAATCTGAGACCTCGATGACACAAAAAGTGTCTTCCAAGTATTTTGAGGTAGATACAGGATTAGGCAAAGTCTTTTTTAAATAAATGTGAGGTGCACGTCACAATGTAACACCAGACATGTAAGAAAGAAACCAGTACAAATCAAAGACAAGAAAAAAATCTGGTAGCTAATGAAAATTGTGATATATTTGTAAATGATGCATTTACAAAGAAAAATTTAATATTATTTATTTAAAAATATGTATAATTAAAATATACTTATCCACACTCCCTCAAAGTCTGTGACTACACTATCAACCCTTACCACAAAACTCCATGTGAGCAGCCTACACTTAAAGACATTAAAACAAAGAAAGAAGGTCTTTCCTAACATTTTAAATGCCTTGGCCTGATGTAGAATATTTTGACCACAGATTTGTTGGACAGTCTGGGGGTTTATTTAGTAATGTCCCATCCCTCACTAACTTTTAGAGCACCAACATATGTGAAAGGCATTATGAGGAGGTTCTGCTGCATCTCCAGATGAATATCTATCAATTAACAAAGGAGGTACAACACACCACATTCATACAAAGAGCAGAAATGTCACTGTTTAAATTACAAAGATTTATCTGTCAAGGATGAACACCCAAGTAAACAGAGCCTCAGGAGATATTTGTGTCACCTAACCTAGACCTTTACATTTGAGCTCACCACTAACTCTCCTTGTATTGTAGTCAGTGACAGAAAAGAACTTATTACACATAACATGTAATTACAGGTAGATTTCTGGAGCTCAGATGGAAGATTAATAGGTCCTAGAAATACTCTTTTTTTTTTTCATTGACTGAAAAAATATAGGTAACTTCTTAAGATGGATACAGCTACTGTGTAAATATTTAATATTTGTTGAGACCAAATTCCATCTCTCATGTCTCTGTTAGATCTCTCAGGGAACAGGATCTTAGGATCTGCCTTGACCAAACAGTTTCTAGCTGACACTGGATTAATATAAGTTTCAGAGATGCTTCCCTCCCCCATCCTACATCTGGCATCTGACCAAGCATAATTTAAATGCATGCTGTGCAAGAGAGGAGGGAAGTAGAAAACATTTCTGAGTCCAAACAAAACACACCAGTTTTGTGATGAGTGTCTCTGCATTTATCATTTTCTGTAAAGCTGCTCAGAGATCAGACTCCTAACAGAGTCAAGACAAGCTCAGTTGACTGAATTTATGCAGTAATAGGGAAAAATAAGAACAACTGAATTGGAAAACAGAAGCCTGGAGTATTACATGAGAACTACCTTCCTACCATTGTGAAGAAAATTGTCACCATAAAGAAATACATTATGGTCATTTCTGTCTCTTCTCACAGGGCTGATTTAGAGCCCCCAGCTGAGAAGGCAGCTGTGAAGAACAAGTAACTGGTGAGCACAGCAGGAGCCCCATACTCTAATGCTGCTCAAAGTAATTAATGTTTTCTTTCTGTTGTCCTTATCACTGCCAGTTATGAGTGTTTTCCTTGGTAGGTGCACAAAGACTGGGTTTGTTTGGCCTTGCAAAAGTGAAAGCCAAGGTCTCCTGTTTGTTCATATACTTGCAGATAATATTCAGGGTGAGACAGTAGCTAGATTTTAGCCACCCAGGCTTCTGAAGAGGCTTTATGAGGTCTTGTGCTAGCAAGGGTGGACAATAGAACCAAACCCTGGCATTTATTGCATTCCTGCTGGTACTAGTCACTATATTAAGGTTGCAAAATATTTTCCATGCTACATCCATGTTTCCAAATGGCCAGTTCATGGGAACATGACTATTAAGAAAATGCAATTGTAGTACACAAGCTAGTCTCTGACTTAATGTAAAATAAGTTGTGTACTTAAAATGCTAGCATAAAGATTCTTTAAGAATATATGATTAGTTAGCAGATAAGTACAAAATGGAACAGTATTGTTTAAACCAGGTTCTTACCTAATCCTCTGATGAAATCAGTCCCTGTGGGAAGCACTCAAATGGCATCATAAATCAGAATGATATGATCAAATGAAATTTGCACTGCTGATGGTTTCAAGCTAGGTAGAAACAAGTATGATATCAGAGTACTAGTGCTGATATATAAATAATTCTCCCTGAGATTATATGATTTATTAATCTTGGAAAATAAACATAAGTGGACAGAGGTAATAAAACTGTCCTCTTAAAATAATAACAGACCCAAACTATTTTCCTTTATCCAAGTAAACTGACCGAAATCTGCAAAAGATGACGAAAAAGAGTAAAGTCCCAATAATTCTATCCCATACCAGAGTAAGTGGGAAGAAAAATGAGATTACAAATGGGTATAAAACCCGAAAGAGTAAGGAATGGGGAGGGTCATAAGTACAAGCTATCACTGCCTTATTAAATCCCACTTTAGAAATGCTAAACTTTATTCAAGGGAAAAACCACCCTAACCTAAGAGGTTGTCACTGTTTAGATATCCATGACAAGCCAATCCAGTACATTACAGCTCCTCCCCTGACCCATTCAAATAAGATCATTCTTGAGTCAAGTCAGAATTTTGCTGCAGCTAACCTCTCTTTATTTCCCTTTTTTCTCCAAGAGGTGATTTTTTGGTCAGTCATCACCAGTTTGGTCTGTGAGCTTGGTCTCAGTATCTGAAATTCAGCTATGTCAGACCTCACTGTGCACTGCTGTACTGAGTACTCAGATAAACTGCTCACTCAATACTGTCAATACTAACTGCAGTGGCAGCCCAGTAATGTTAATGAAAAAGTACATAATTCTTGTGGGAGCAGACCTCAGTAGGGAAAGAAATGCCAGCCACAGGACAGGAGGTGTAATCCTTTTCCATCTCAAAAGCTGAAGTTAGATCCCTTTTAATCTCCTCAGTTCATATTGATATAGTAAGAGATGGGAATAAAAAACAATTCAGCTTCTGCACTCTCAAAACTTTGCCACTTCTTTCTGGCAAATGAGCACTGAGTCAGATTGTTGCTTCCTTCCTGCTTAAGGTTTCTCTTTAACAAGGTAGAAAATGCCACCATTTCCAATAACATGATGACTCAACTACAACAATCATTCCCTTTTTTAAAAATTTTATTTCATCCACACCTTAGCCAAACACAGTTTCTACTCTGATGTTTACTAAATAGAAACAAAGTGTAGACAGTTGCTATTTTTGCTTGCTGTGTAGGACAGATTGACTTTATGCCTTTTGAAAGGTGCTAGAAGCGTTTGTGCAAGAGGACCTTATAACTCTATTTGCCATCAAATGCTCACTGCAGTCCTGCTCAAATACAAAATCCTACACTCAAATATCAGTATATAGAGACCACTCAAGGATGGAAAAAATCAGTGGAGCAGGCAATATACAAAACAGAATTCCTGAGAACTGAAAATCTGTGTTCACACAATGTATACAGCTGGCAGAAAGAAGAAGAACAAGTAAAGGGAAAGAGCGAAAGACTTCTGGTCCAAGTGGCAATGACAGAGTCGAGCATTAGTAATCAGCTAACTGATTACTGTAGCACAACAGGTGAAGTCAATGTGTTATGAGCAGAAAGCACAAAATCTTAAGGACATTGTATAGTAAATATTTTTGTTTCCATATCATTGTGATTTAAAAGATTTTACATCTTTTGTGCCCTGAAAATGTCTCTTAAAATAATTAAATCCAGCACTGGATGAGATAATTACTCCAGTCACTGACTACAAGATTTGATTGATGCTGTGAGCCTGACAAATGACAAATGTGTCACAAGTCATAATTTTGAAAGTTGGTAGGTGTACTTTTTTGTATCCTTAATGTTCTTAATCAAGGCATGGTCACCACTCAACACCACAGAGTTCTGCTTAAATTTACATGCTTTTCAGTCTTACTGAAAGTTTTGGAGGGCAACCAGATTTGAAAAATATGCCCTTATTTAGGCACACTGAGAATCATCAGGCCTCACAGCCTGCAAATCACCTAATTTTATGCAAGCAAAGTGCAAGTAAGAGGGAGTCCTGGAGTTCAAATTTCAGCCTTTCCAGTCTCGGGTTTGAGCACAAAGAGTAGTGTCATTCAGCTATTGATCCTTCCCAAAAAGCTGTGCTGGAAAAATACACACCATCAAAACAGAGAAAGTGAGACTGTATCTTCAAGTCTGATGTTAGCCAAAATGGATTATTATCCAGAACACAAAGGATTTTTTTATTATGTCTAATATAGAGAATATATTTACATTTAATAAGACCTGTTAGATTAAGAAAGGCTCCTACACCCTTATTATATTAGTGGCTTTTTATGTGGGCGTTCTTATGAGATATTCTCAGAAGACTCAATTAAAAGAAAAAAAAAAAAAGACTGAATTGGACCTGGTATTTTTCTGTGTACTTTTTTATCGGTATTCCCACTTGTCGGAGACTGAAATATTATATTTTATGACTTAAACATTTTCATGAAAGACTTTTGCCTATTATAGCAGAACTGTATTACAAAAGATACAGAGGATACCACCACGCCCTGAATAGTCCTTCGGAGTGAGGCCCTGGACCATTTGCTGATGAAGATAAGACAAAGTAACAACTCAGGGCTGGAGACATTGACAAAGCACAAGCCTAACACCTTTGGGGAAGAGACCACAGCCCCAGGGCTATCAGCTGCCAGGCTCGCACAGACCCTCGCACCAAAGGGTGGGGGGAGAGGCTTTGGGTGTGTGTTGGAAAACCTCAGGTCAGAGGTGCAGTGATGGCCCATCCGCCACTGCGCAGAGGAGCCCAGCTGAGGGGCCCTTCACCCGGGGGAAACCTTATCCACAACAGAGGGGGTGACATGGCCCATCAAAGGCCTCCCCAAAGGGGTCCCCAGACCCTGCACCAGAGCCCTGTGGCTTGATGCAACAGACCCTCAGTGCTGCAAGGGACAGTGTCAAACTGGCCCCCTGCAAGGGAGGCACGTGGGCATTCCCACCTGCCCAAAGCATGTATTAATCCACGGAATTCTGTACTCTTAGGCGTGTGGCAGCGTGGCGTGGTGCGGCCACGGCGGGGGACCCTCAGCACCAAGAAGAGCAGATGGAGGGGAGCAACGAGACATCAGCGCGACCCTCAGAGTGATATTCTTCCACCTAACCCCTGTCACTCTCTCTCCTTGTGCCCCCATGGACACTTCTTTCTCTAAATTGCACAGCACTTGATAAAACGGGTAAGTTGTATTCCTCTCAGGTCCCAATTCCATAAAGCACCTTACAAGGTGACAAAAAAATATGAAGGCAGGAAATGAATGCTAGTAATTCCACTAGTTAAGACCTTATCCAATTTGTATACATAGAAGTGACAAATTATTTTAACCAATATAGACGAGGCTTTCTGGACTATTTTGTGTTTTATCTACAACATCACCACTACAAATAGCTGCTCATTAAGGTTGTCAAATATCTACAAACAGAATTGAACACCAAACCTATGATTTTGACTTCAGTAAAGACTTTGACACTGTTTTCCACAGCATTCTCCTGGAAAAACTGACTTCCTGTGGTTTTTACGGATATACTACTCACTGGATAAAAAACTGGCTGGATGGTTGGACCAAGAGAGTGGTGGTGAATGGAATATCAGCAGTTGTGTGACCAACAGGACTAGGGCAGTGATTACCCCCCTGTACTCAGCACTGGTGAGGCTGTACATTGAATCTTGTGTTCAGTTATAGGCTCCTTGCTGCAAAAAGGGCAGCTGGAGCTCTTGCAAAGAAAGGCTGTGAAGCTGGTGAAGGACAAAACAAGTCCTATGAGGAGCAGCAGCTTTTGTCCCTACCCCTGACACCCCCAACCTCCTCAGATAAAAGCACTCCCTAAACCTTGCAATGCAGAACTTGGTTGGGTGTCACTCGAGGTTTTGCTTAGTGTGGGGCACAGTTTATAATGAGAAAGAAAAGAGAAGCAAAGCTGAGGTGTATAAAGTCCACCTCATGTTCCTCGGTGATCAGAGGCAGAAGCTGGCCAGCAAAGGGAACCCTGGCAAAGGCGCAGAAGAGGGCTTGCCTTCAAGCCACGTACACAAACTGCAGCCACGCTGCCAAGTGGGTAGCAGCAGCTCAGGCAGCTGTAGTCAAGACCTGAGCAGAATTAACAAGTTTCACTCAATATTGGACTTTACTGACTCTTGGAAATAATCTCATCAATGTAGAGCTAAAACTTGTGGACAATGTGAACTGTAGCCATAGAATTTGGCTGTGTAAGACACTGTGTGTGCTTTGCCATTGCCATGGAGGGAAGAAACGAGATTCCCACCTTCAGTTTTCCCCAACAACCTAAGCATGACAAGAGGACATCTCTGAACAGTAACATGGATGTAAAGAAATGATGTTGCCAGATTTTTAATGGACAACCAGAAGCTAACCTCTGTCACTGGGACAGGGCAATGTAAATCACTGTAGATTGGCAGTATGAAAGCAGGAGGGAAATACTGTAGCCCTCAGAAGCTGGAGTGAAGAAGTTGCAATTAGTACTCACAAAGGTTCCCAGTAAACATTCTGTCCTCATATTCAAAGATGGGTGATGGCTGGCCTGAACAAAGGAAAAATTGTGCTGGAAAATCTCAAAAGGATATAAAACAGCTTCTCAGTTCATCGTGTAATTTCTCCCATCCAATTGATGGCAATATTATGACAATAATTGCATGTCTGTTTGACAACCATACACTGCCAGTTCCTTTAATGGACCTCTGTGTTTTCAAAATATCCCTAAATGACACAGTTTTTAATGAGCTACACAGCTGCAGGCTGGATACTAATTTATGATAGAAACAGTGCTATCACACTCTTCTTTCCTCTTGGTAGTGTTGTAACATGAGTTTGAGGTAAGCACTTAAAAATAATGATCATTTCAAAATGTTTTCAACTGATGTCGGCTGGGGTTTTTTTGTCCCATAAAATCCTGACTTCTACTTATCTTCAGTTTTGCTGGTAAATGAGCAGAATTGCAATTATGAATAAGGATTTTATTTTTCTTTTCAGTTCTGATATGTACCTTTACAGATAGCACAAATAAATGCACATGAGACCAATGTTATTAAAAAGAGGATCTGTTTTTATTAAAGACATTACTTTCAAAGACACATTCATCTAACTCTTCCTTATTTCGATATTTGTGGATACAAAATAATTTAATAAAAACCATGAAAATCCTGAATGCCACTTGTATTCAGATTACTAATAAGATCAAAATGGTTCTCATTATCTCAGTCATGTTAAGACCTTATTCAGGGATGAGAGTCTGTAAAATATTACTGCTCTTTTAGAACTTCCATTGTTTCATCCATTTCTTTCCCTGCTGGCAAACTATGAAAGCCATTTTGGGAAACCAGGGGACAGAAAATGTTCATAACTCTTCTCCAGCCATTTGAAGAGGAATGATAACATACACTATCAAAGTACACAGCTCAAATATTTTGAGGTTAGGACTTTTGCCTCATTTTAATTTATAGGAAAACAAACAAACAAAAAAAACCCACCCCAAAATTCATTCTAGACATAGTATTCTTTCAGTGCATCACTGAAAACAAGCCTTTAATATGTAATGCTCATGACTTCACTACCACAAAAATTAAAATCTAGCCTGTGATGCACAACAGCAACAATTTGAGTTCTCTTTACACATAGAACTCCAGAAGTCCTGACACAGTTTTTCATGAAGTTGTATTTTAATACACAGTCAAAAATAAACCTAGGCCTTCTAACTCTCCAGCTATTAAACACTTCACCAGGCATAGGAGACTGAATATATATATACCTATAATATATATATACCTATATATATATATATACCTATAACCAATATATATACATATAACCAATTTTCACAATTCTCACTATTTCAAATATAATACGTTCCAGTCTATTAAGCATTCCCGTGCTGAAGGTCCTTGGTAAGATTATCCTTGATCTGTGGGCAATTGGAAACTTCTCTAAAACTAAATGTCATGTTGGCTAACTGGGAGAAGTAATTAAACCTTCTTTGTAAAGAGGAGAGCTGGAACAAAATAATCCATTGTTCAGTCACTACACCACATGGGAAGGTCTGAACAAATGCTAATTAACCCAGAGAAAATGGACGCTTCGTTGGTTCACAGATTGATTAAGATGAATTTTGGAGTCTGACAAAACCAGAAAGTTTATGTCTTCCTCAGCTATAAACTGATCTGGATTAAGTGGTTTGCCTCTCCTGCTCACAGCCCTGGGCCATTTCCATGCACTTTGAGGTTATTGCCCTCCAATCTCCTGCATAAATATTTTTCTGAATACTCCTTAGCCCAAATTCATTCCACTGAGATGGTTTAAGGAGGCATCAAATCAAATGTCTGGAAAATGCTTTGATGAAAAGCAGAGGGTAATAATTAGTTAACTCAGGTTAGCAGCAGCCAAGTAAATTTTATTTCATGCAAGTATTGACAGAAAACCAGAGGGTTACCAGCATCTGAGGATAGTATTGGCAGAGATCCTGTGATCCTGGACAGACTGAAAAACAAATCTGGACTCCTTAGCAAGGAAACTCTTCAAGACAGCCAAAACTGTGAATATTCCCTATGGAAACAGAAAATAAATAAACTTATCTCACTACCATACTCAACTTCCCCTAAGACAGCAACTTAGCAAGACCCTCCCCATTTCTCCTCAATTGTCTAATAACTCAACCTAAGAAGCAACAACAAAGTTAAACTTCAGCTAGAGAAGTTCTTATTTTGCTCTTGAGAAATATATTTCGGTTTCTGGAATGGCATAATTTACATAATTTACAATTTAAAAATGCTTAGAAAATACCTATACTTAAATATTTGGTAGGATATTTGCCTAATGGTTTCCAAAAAAAAGTGTGCCTAAAAATATTCTTCAAGCTTTTACTGATAACACAGAGATTAAACACCTTGTCTTAGCTCGAGTTACAGCCATCTCCAAAGTAAACATAGCAAATGTTACCAGCCCACAATGGCTTGGAGCAGGAAGTGAAAAAATATCAAAGAATTGCAAAAGGAAGCACAATGGCAGAAATGTTACTAAAACACATACAGCTTTCTTTTTTTTTTTTTTTTTT
>VZSE01015514.1:15280-26055 GCA_013398275.1 Promerops cafer
TTTTTTTTTTTTTTTTTTGAGGATATTTAACACTGCCAGCTTACAAATCAATAGAAAAGGGAAGGAAGATAAGTAGATCAAAAAAGGCACTTAAATGGTATGGATTTCAAAGTGTACCTTATAGAAGTAGACCTATACATTTTCTGCCATTGGAAGGGACTAAAAAAGAAACAACAAGAATATCAAATATTAATATCAATATTAATATCAATATTAATGAAAAAAGTGAAATTAGTATAAATTTTAGAAATTCATGGTTATTTATTTCACTTCATTGATCCACTTTTGCAAAATTTGAGCATTAAAAAAAGAACCTTTTCAAGCTGTGCAACCCTTTAAAACGTACTTGAAGGCTCTGGAATTTGCTTATCACTAAAGTTGAGTGTTAAAGAGCTGAGATTGTAAATACTTACTATTTTATTACTGATAGTTATGCTGAGCATTGTTTCAAAGTTGATAAAACAAGATCTGCTTCAACAGAGAGGAATTTTATGTGTAAGTGGTGCACATTTGGAAGATATTTTTTACAGTTTCATTTGCCTCTCTTTTTCTTCAGTGAATGTTAATTTCCAAGGTAAAGACCTGGTACTTTCCAAAAGAATGGTGTGGATTTATCCTTGTCAATATTTTTAGCATGTATTTCATCACAGAAATGTTGCTTCCTAGTAATTTTAACAGACAATTTTTAGTTTAGCAGCAGCCTTTTATGAAATTCCTTGTAATACCAGACATTACAGCACAGGCATTCAAATAAATATAAATGGAAATTCCTTTTAGTTAAACTGATACCACAATTTTAGCAATCATGCCTTCTCATTTGCCTCTGGGCTTGCCCTTTCCAGTCTAAAGATCTCTGTATTCCTATTTTAGTTTGAGTTCCCCTACTCAAAATTAGCATGTGTCCTTTGAGCTAAGAATATGGTAGCTTTTTATTCCAAATGTGACTATCTCAGTAGAGGCAGGAATGATTTATGAAAGGCCAGATCTCTTTTTTTCACAGAG
Organism: Promerops cafer; assembly: GCA_013398275.1. Lineage (NCBI taxonomy): Eukaryota > Metazoa > Chordata > Aves > Passeriformes > Nectariniidae > Promerops > Promerops cafer. Next base: position 16,283 of record VZSE01015514.1, read on the forward strand.
GTCAATGTCAGAAATCTGATTGACCTTAAAAAAAGGTCAGTAGAAAAATGCCATACTATTTGAAGTCCAGAGGGATTGTTTTCAAACAGTCTTGCCAAACTTTATTTCACCAGCACCTCCTGTATAAGTGCACAGGTATGTGGAGATAGGTAGCAAATATTTTAAAATAATGATAATACAGTGGCCAGTTAAAAGGTAGCTGCATCTTTTAAATGACACACCTGTTAAAAATGTTTGCTTATTATCTCTAAATTATCCACCACAGGCATTCAAGGCTCAAGTCCAACACTGTTAAATACATTGCCCTTATGAGCTCCATTTATGTACTGGTTCCACAGTGATCAGGTGCATGTAGGCACCCCCCTGTAACTCAGCAGCAAAAAGGAAAAGCTGAAAGCTGAATAAACATGTAGCAGCCTTAAAAGATACTTCAGGCATGCTTGAGAACACAACCAGTAATCACAAATCCTTTGTAAACAAGAGGCCACATACATGATGGTTAAATGACAAGCACACATAGGTGTGAGGATGGCTGTGGCTATTTTATTTGCCTTTTATTTAAAATCAATATTACTTCCAAAATTGCTTTGCATACAGAAACCCCGCCAGTAATCATACATTTCAATATGTTGAAACAGCCTAGATCAATGACCCTCCTCACAAGATTATTTATAAATACAAATTCCAATTAAATTTGGAGATACGGATAAGCACTCCAAACCCAGCCCTTCATTGTGATGTGTTAGAAGAAAATCCAGCACGATTTCCCTCCATTTTAGTGAGCTCAATATTGGACTTTAGTTATCTTTTTTATCACTATTACCCAAATTAAAGATTCTTAATTTTTTTGCATTGTGAAGTGAAAAAAAAAAAACAAAAACAAAACAACATTATTTATTTAAGGAAAAGGTGTGTTCTCTTCTGTTTTTTTCAAAGTTCACAGTTCACAAGAAAGTTCTGTAGTGTAAGATCAGCATGGTGCCATGGTTGCCTATGTCATCCTTGACTTCCCTCTTCTATGTTTCCTTCTTTCTTTAAGGTTCAAATCAACCAGGATTTGAAAAGAGGATAAAAATTGTGAGAAAGCCAATTTGTGGCTACAAACCAACAAAATTATCGATCTCAGAAACTAGATTTTGTTTTGTCTTGTTTTGTACTTCAGTGGCTTTATTTGATTTTGTCAAAGACTTTACATATTTTTGTATTCTCCAAAATAAAATCCATAATTTTCAGTTTAAGTAAAATAAAATGCTTTCAACAAAAGGAATTTTAGTGGTACGATTTTCCACAAAAAGGAGTCCATAGGAAAAACACATTAATCTAGGTAAAATAAGCAACAATAACCAATTCCTAGTTTAGAGAAAATTAGAGATTTTCTGTCTGTGAATCAGTTGATCTGTCTTCATTCTCATACTTCCTATCTCCATCAAAAAACAATAATGTTAAACTACATAAACACATTTTCCTCATGAACCTGTTATACACAAGATGAGTTATTTGCTAGTATGCCCTATAGGTATTTTTGTTTAATTGGCCGAACTTGAAAATTTAACTCAATTCTGGGATTGCTGATGTTTCCTCTAAAATTTCAGTATGAATTCATATTATCTGGAGAAAATACTGCTTTCTACTAGGCAAACAAAAAGGTTATGTCAAGCATAGTGTAGAGCTGAGCCATGAATGATAAAGTTTTCATTAAAAACTGTGACTCAAATGTCCTGTCCAACTTTTGGAATAAATTCTGAGTGCTGTCAGTATTTGAACCATCTCTCTTCCAAAGTATGAAACAGACTTGCTAAAACTACAGCTGTGTCAGATTCCTTGGTTGAGTCCCAAGGAGCAATAGCAGCCAACAGACATGACTCCCAGACCTCGGCCAAGTCTCGGTACCATCTCCTTGCAAACAAACAAACAAACAAAAAAATTCATGAAAGGGGTAGGTCGACTAGTCTTTTCAGGTTTAGCTCCTCTTTTGTTTCCCTTTGAGAAATAAAAGAAGCCATGCATTAGTTTGAGACTGTGCATTGAAAGCTCTAGGAAACACTTTAGCCCAAAAATTTTGGAACTAGCTGGAGGAAAGGGCAATTTTGGAAAGCTGTTAGGATGATGAGGAAAATAACAGCTGACAATCTTAGCCTAGCTTGAATCTCTCTCACATATGGTGGTTTGGCATCAGAGCTGCCACGGTCAAGTGCCAGGTGAAGGGAGCATTAAATGGTCATGGCAGTCTCTGTTAAGCAGCATTCAAAAAGAGGTAGGAAAGCAAAAGCTGTCTGAAATAAAAGGTAGATCATTCAGAAGGTAATGAAGGAGATCATATATTGCATAAAGATGGATAAAAATAAGGAATGAAATAACACGGAAAGGAACTGAACAAAAAACTTAAGACAGTGACAGAGACAAAAATATTTAAGAAATAAACCTAAAGGAAAAAGAAGATGAAACAAGAACAAAGAAAAAATAAGGAAGAGCTCCACATTTATGATGATGACCACTGATTTGAATAAATGTGTCTCCACTGAGTATGACCAAACAAAACAAAATTAAATAATTTTTTGGTTTTGCAATTAGGAGTCAGAAATATAAAAATAGCATTAGAAATTAAGCCTTTAAGAACATTTTCTTCATAAAATTTGATAGGCAACTAAACTACAATGGATAAATATGTTAATAAAAAGAAAGCACAGGCAGATAAGAAACTTCTGAATCTAAAAAATTAAAAGCAAGACTAATTTAAATCAGAATTTAGTTTTATATATTTGTATGTTTTTTTTCTGTCATTAATTATTAAAAAGGACGAATGAGAAATACATCTTCAATTTACCCATGTGTGTCTTTTTAAGAGAAAAAACACCTCTGTGTAGCTGCAGATCAGTGTTGGAGTAACTCTGTACAGCTAAATTTTGTGCATATGCTGAGCTCTGCCCTTTTTGGTCATGAACAACAGCATTTAATTCATTAATAAATATTAATATTTAAATAATTTTATTTATATAAATAAGTACATAAACCTTAAGGCCATACACAAGGATAGTAGGCAATTATGTACAGGAATTCCTTTATTCATTGTTTGAGTTAAGAAAATCTATTGGTTCAATATTCGGAATAAATGCTTTTCTGTCCTTGAAAGTTACACAGGAAAGTGTAAATTCATACATATATGCTGTAAGTATACTTTTATCAATACAGAATTTCTCAGTCATATTTTTTTCAAAGTGCAAGTCCAAACTATGAAGTAATAATTTTTTTAAAAAGCTCACATGAATTAAATGTTAGAACTATCAACTGAGCAAGGCTATTCTTCATATTTTTAATAATAAGATATGTAGCTACAATTTCATTTCTTAGAAGCTACACAGTGAGGTCCAAAACCTCAGCATCCTCTTGCACATAGATATTTCTTCCAAGGCCTCAATCACTCTACAAGAAATCCCTTAAATAAGGAATTGCATAAAACAAAGGATCAGATCAGGCCTAACACTCTTTTTCTATGATATTTTCTAATCCATGCATTTGAGGTCCAAGGACGACTGAAGAAAACCATAGAAAGTTGAAGATTCTAGACAGAAACCTTTTTCTGGTGTTTTAAAGCATTCCCTTAAAAAAGAAAAAAAAAAAAAATCTACCACAAAATTCTGAAATAAACAAGAACACACAAAAAAAACAAACTTGAAAAATATCCAGTGATTTACAACTCACAAGAGGTAGAAAGTGACTGACTTCTCATAGATATTTGTAATATTTTTATTAGAAACATGAATGTACTTTTGCGACTTGGCGAATTTTTCTGTGTATCTGTCTGCATATTTTTTTCCTGGGTCAGTTCTCATTCCTCCCACCTTGCCTGCCGTCTGAAAAGCTCTTCCCAAGAGTACTCAAAATCCCCCCTTATAGGCAATCACAGTTCCTTCTAAACAGGTTTCCTCCCTTCTCTGCAGCCAAACACTTATAAAAGAAATACTATTAATATAGAAACTGCAAAGAACAATATACACAACCAGATTATTTATATACTAGTAGAAAATGTAGGAATTGGTGTTTCAGTAAAGCCCCAGATACAAATATGTCTCCTATCCAGAGGCACCCAAAGTCGTCTTTCGTTTCATTCACCATGGGATGATGTTTATGACAGAAGGCCTATGATTGGAGGTAAGAACCTGTTTGACAGAGAAGAGCAAGAACAGCCCAATATACTGATTTCTCAGCCCTGGGAAGGAAGCTTTGAGCTTTATTTGAAGATGATCAATGGCATTTTCCTGTGAAAAATGAAATAACTGTTGTCATTACAGGTCTAAAATATATAATAATTCCACATGCTTCTCTATATCTTTGACCTCATATGCTAGAAACGTAGTATGTATTTTTGCAAGAGATGGAACAGGAGTAACATACTTGAGTTGCTTATATATATACACACATTACTAGAGTGGGTATATGTGAAAGTTAGAAAGGGTTTTCAGCTTTTCCTTCTGAACTGATACCCTTTCCTAACCACTAGAAAGGGCCTGCAAAGTTTTAGTAGGGAGGAGAAGAGCAGATGACCTCTGCCTGTGTGCTGAGAGATTCCCCTCTTTTGAAGCATCTAATTCTGGTAGGTCTCTAAAGTGGGCCATTCACTCATATCTGGTCCAGTGTGGAAACTCCAAAGCACAGAAATAGAAATAAATATTTATAGATGTGTGCAGTTTTACAGAGAGAAGAAGCAAGAAGAATGGAGATTATTCACAGGCAAATAGGCTATATTTGAATGAAGAACAAGAAGGAGTAGGAAAAGAAAGAGAAAAAAGGAACTGACTGTAGAGTGATACAGAGAGTTGATTATCTATATACACAGTCTCCAGAACAGACAACCCTTTCAAATTTTCATGAGATTAATTCATATTTTTCAAAATGAGGGTTACTGCAGAGTTCATGCTTTTGATCTGTAAAAGTATCCAAAAAATGCTTCAGAGCACCCAGTACTCTAATGAAAATGAAAACGTCACAGTGCTCTCTTCACTATAATTTTCTTAAATATTTTACTGTATGCTTTAAATGCTGGAGAAGGTAAAAGCTGTAACAGACACAATTATTTCCGTGAAATAACTAATAGTGTCAGTTCTCAGAGTTGCCCAAAAAGTCCATGACAGGACTAGAAAGCTGGATTCACAGAGATCTTGAAGGGATGCAAATCACACATTTTAATTTTCTTCAGGTAAAACCCTGAAGAAAATTAAAGAATTTCAGAATTCCTCTATATAAAAGAGAATGGATGACTTTCCTTTAATGCAAAGTATTGATTTCTTGAAGAGTAGAGATCACAGGTACAAAAATGGTTTGAGCAGGAACTTTATCATGACCAAAAAGAGGAACATATTTCAGGCAATGGTCCCATTCTGTTGTGACATGGGATGTCCTTGAAAATGTGTAGTAACTACTTCAGATTACGGAAGTATACCTCTTGGGTTTAGAGGATTGATCTTGTATAGACTCATCTCACTTGCAATCAGGGAGAATAAAAAGACTTAAAGTTTTGTAGCATAGGGAAAACTAATAATTGGAATATTTTAGGACCTTTAACTTTACGGAAATATTAATTCAGAGAGCATGGTGCAGAGTTTTTAGTCTTTCCCAATTAGGCCTGGTTTGTAATATGGAAATGTGGATAAACTAACAGGGAATACGTGTTTTTACAAAGCATGATGCACTCAGGGTGTCTCAGATGTCACTGCCATGCATCGTGTCTACCTCTGGGTTCAACACACGAGCAGGGATGGGGCCCAGAGCTTCTCGATCGGAAAGTACAACATCCATTAATTGCTGCATTTATTTAGTGGCCTAGGGCATGTCATTATGTCATGCTAACCCCATCCACTGGTCAGCCTATGACCTGATTAATTGCTGGGGGGAAAAAGTGATCTCATTAGGGGTTTTGACAGGCTTTTTCTTTTTGGAGGTTTTGTTCAGTTTGGGGGGCTTATTGCACAGATACCTGGGTAATTGGGCTGGTAAGCATGTATTGTGCATCTTTGAAATTAGTGCAAATTCATCTCTGTAATTCACAGGACTTTATTTCAAACTGATGAACTGTAATAGAGCCACCAGCTATTCTTATTCCCACCTGTGTTCATCTTATCTTCTTAATAGACCCATCTCATTACATTGTTCTCAAAACTGAAAATTGTGTGCACTATATTTAGTTGTTATTATACTTGTGTTGCTCAGAGAGCAAATAACTGGACTGAAATTGGGGTAACTGCTGAAAATCATGCATTGAAAACTGTAAAGAAAGAATTTCCAAAAATCTTATTCTGCTATCAAACAGGCAGGAAAACACGAGACATCACACAACTTTCTACTGTAGATTACTCCAAAGACAAAGAGGTGGAATGTGTTGAACATTTTAAGTACTTTTCTGGAAAAAAAATTCATAAGGCTCTTGCAATATAACTTGACAATTCAATATCTAATGTCAGAGCCAGTATTTTATTCATTAATAAAATAACGTATAATATGATCATATACTTCCAGTTTTGAATTTGCAGAATAATAAACTTCAGTTCCTAAATGAATGCACAGTGGTGTTAAAAGATGCCCTGATATTTAAAGAAAATAAAAATGGGCCCAGATTCAAATAATCCCCAGAAGGCAACTATTTAAAATTCAATCCTGAACCTCTGTTTTAAATAGATTTATCTATAATGTACTGATAGGAGATTGAAAGAAGAAACTCTGAGAGGAGACACATGAAGAAGAATAAGAAAATGCTATAATGTTTCATATCAAATCTAAGTAATCATATTCCCAAATTAGTAATGACTGGCAAGCCCAGTAACATGCACATAGAACCTTAATAAAATTAATGTTTTGTTTCCTGATATCCTGGTTCTTCTGAAGCAGAAGGCAGCCTGCTAGGATGTCACTTAGGATTGCATAGCTGTGAAGGGACCCCAAGTTTGCCAGTACCCTGAGGTGGGTCTGTCAGCACCTATTTCTCAGAGCAAGTGCCCCCAGAGCCATGTCGTGCTATGCAAGCTCTAGAGCCAGACTGCATCACAACATAAACAAGAATAAACTTTTTAAAAGAGTGCAAGCTGAGAATGAGGCAGATTATAAATAAAGATGTTTTATAAACAACTCCCCCCCATCCCCGTTCTCGTAGTGAGATCCTTTGGCCCTAGGCCTGATCCTAGTTCAGTAACTCTGTTGCTTTTTGGGTGAGATTGAGATTTGCACAGTACTGAAGTTTGCACATTCCCCCTTTGGGTCTGTTGGGAAAAAAAATCTCATGACCCCTGGGGCCTGGCTTCTTCTGCTCCCTGTTTTTCCCAGCTGTCTACCTCTGTCTGCTCTGCTGCAGGCTCCTGGTTCTTTGTTGTCTTTCACATGCTTTTCCTGCCCTACTTCACTCTCAGCAATGGTGCCCCTCAGCTATGCACATTTACTCTCTTTGGAGGGTTAGTCGCCCCTTTCCTCAAAAAGGCTCCATGCAATCCAGCAAGAAGCCAACTGGAAAAACTCTCAATCTCCTTCCCAGCAATTTACCATAGCTTTTGGGGAGAAACAAGCATTCCTTAACAAAATAAAAAGCAAAGATACCAAATTAGCAGCACCCACCAAGAACCTTATTGACATCTCCTATCACTTGAGTGACCCCTTTGAATCTGCATTACCTGCTCTGAAGTCCCGAACATGTAACTTAACCAGTGGCAGAGACACTTGTTCTGCACTTTGTCCTCTCCACATCCATCTTGTCCAGTGCATCTGGCAGCTACCACAGCTTTCTTCATGCCCTCACTCTAGCAGTTTTGTTCCTGATGACCATATATTTAAACTGCTGCCACAGATCTCACGTGGGTCTTTTTGGACTGCAGCAACTCAGCACATGAAATTCAACAAGAATGTCCCCTGTGCAATTATGAAACATAGCCCAAGATTATCACCCTAGATGTTCACTTTGGCAGACACTAATCAATTAGATCTTTGCTTCACATTTTGAGTTGGTACTTTGCTCCTCTTTCATTTCAGCAAGAAGCACCAACGTTTTCTCAAGTTTTAGTAAAAAACTATCAGCATATGCACACCTAAGTGCCCCTACTCTGATGATGCTATATCCCTTCCAGAACTGCTTTTCATTCATTAAGTAATTCACTTACAAATCTTACTTGTCAATACCTGTGCAGAAATATATCAGGCTTTTGAAGAGCAGACACTTAATTCACATTGACAATCAGGGCACTTTGGAATCTCATGAAATTGTTATCAAATGGAACAGTACATTCAACATTGTGAGCAGATGAAGGAGTGTTAAAAATGCAAGGAAGACAAATGCCTGGAGTGCATTTTTGAGATGAGTTAAGAATTGTTGTCCTTCTGTATCTGCCTGGCTCTCCAGCAATCTTTAAACATAGGCACAATTCGCACACTGTCTCCTGCAGCAAGCACCAAGAAACCCAAGCAGCCATTTTGGTCTCCTCTCTGAAGCATTTACTGAAACAGCACATACTTTTAATGAGAAAAACACCAATTTGCACTACCAAGAGGTCAGTAATATTCTGTGTTCTGTGCTCGTCTTTCTTTTGCACCATGGCTTCCTATTATGTTATATTTTTATTAATGTCAAAAAGGTAGTTATTGAACTAGTCTGTTTAGAAAACCATATTTTTTAAAAATGGTTAATCGTGCTTATCTGCATGTGCTGTCTATCAATTAAAGAATTAAAGCTATGTATCTCTGTCAAAGTGCAGAATAATCCTCTCACATAAATAAAGGCAGTGATGCAATAATGTTCAGAAGACTAAAGCACACACAGAGGTTAAGATGTCTGCAATACCAGCCTTTGTTTAAGTACATCCAAGAAAAGAAATCAATATTCCTCAGGAGAGCATTTTGTTGGTACAGCTGCTGTTGCTAAGATTGGCTCAGTGTCATGTTCTCATTAATACAGTCTAATGGCAGCCCTAAGATTGAGAATGTGCAGACAGACATAATGAATTTATACTAAAAACACAAAATGTAGAAATTCTAATTGCTTTGGCCTGACTGGCTACTTTATATCTTGAAAGGATCATGTTTATAATTTAGAGTTTAATGATATTTATGAATCACAAAATTAAGTCCTTCCTTGTAGCAGTCATTAACATGAAAGCAATTGCTGCTGCAGTCTGCCCTTTAAGAGCTTCAGGACAAAAAGCCTGGCATGGTCAAGAGCAGTTTTGCATTTTAGAGGAAATTGTTACTATTGCAAGGGAAATGTTAGGGTTTAGTTGTACAAGCGTATTTGCTAGCATTAAAATAACTCTTTGAAGCCCACGTCTCGGAGGAAGAGGTGTCTCTCAAAGTGCATTGTATCGTGCCATTCTGCAAAAGGAAACATCCCTCTGTATCAAGCATTATAGTCCTCCTCACTCTCTCTCTGAAGATGCACCCTGCCCTGAGTGTCCTTTGTCATTCAGTTGTTAGTTTCACTGGCTGTGCTCTGGAAGCCTGAGAGAAGCAGGCAAGAAACATGAAAAAAAACTACTGGGGATAAAAAAAAAAAAGAAAAAAAATATAATGATGTGATAGGGAACATTAACAGAGAAAGATTAAAAAAAAAAAAAAAAAACTAAGACAGAAATGACATCTAGGCAGAACAGAGCTGACAGCCTCAAAATGATTACTGATCAAACACAGGTTACAACCCTGAGAGAAAAACCTGTGGGAGAAATTTTACATCTCCCTCTGCAAAATGGCTACATCTTGAATTAAAAAAAAAAAAAAAAAAAAAAAAAAAAAAAAAAAAAAAAAAAACT
>VZSE01015514.1:26069-115119 GCA_013398275.1 Promerops cafer
AAAAAAAAAAAAAAAAAAATCTTGTAACAAGCCCAGATAACTAATTACAGTCTTGCAATGAGTTACACAAGCATCAAGCATACAGGCAAGCATGATGTATAAGCTGTATGCATTGCAATCCTTCCTGCTGCATCCTTCCTTAGTTCTCAGCATCTGAAGGAGCCTGTGCTCTCTGTGATGCAGCACGGGACGCCTTTTGCCTCCAGTGGCCTCTGAGTCCTTTTTGTCCTCAGTCTTGAACATCCTATATCTCATACTGATAGAGGTAGTGCATCAGGTTTTACTGCCATTTCTGCAGATTCTCTCCATTGCTACACAATGGATAAATCTCTACACCGTAAAGATTTTAATTAAAGCACAAAATTGTATCTTACTGAAAGTCCCAAACTGCGTCATGTCTATGCCTGTCAATAGCCAGAAACAAGTGCAAAGTCTATGAAGTAATTGTCTCCACACTCTTGACTAAGATGGTGTTTTTAGTGTCTGGTACTCCTCCACCAATGATTTGACTTTCATAAAAATTTGTTTAGGGAATTACTGCTTCAAGGATTATTCAATTTTTTAATTAGACAAGATGAAATAAGGATGTCTGAGAGTGCACGACTTGGGCAACCTAAACTAAGCTGCTTGGGCATGTATACTACCTGATGGTTGGACTGCAATACAGCTTGTGAAGCTCACTCAGGTGCTCAGTGGGCCTACTTAGGTCTCAGAAAGGACTATGTGTGCCATCATCAGCTAAATTTACAGGTGGAATTGAAGCATCTCAGTATCATTTCACATCACCTGACATTTCAGCATCCTGCCTCCAATGCAAGGCTTCACAACATCTTGTAGCCATGCACCCAGTCTCCCTATATAAAGAGGGAACTTAAACTGCAAAAGGAAGACACAGAAAGGCAGTACACTGAGCAGACAGCCAGTAGGAGTCATTAAGGACATGTGTAGTTTTACATTCAGCTGCTTTTTACAAAATAGATATTATTTTGAACTGTAGAGAAGTATCTCTAGGTTTCACAGCCCTAGGCCCAAAGATACTCCCTTTAAAATAGAAAGTAAAAGTGATCAGGTCTTTTACTGGATGACTGAAAAAGGCTATTTCTCTCATGCTCACACTTCTCACAGGGCGACTTGGAGCTTGAATAATACACACTGAGGATATTTTGCTTCAAAGAAGTATCCTTTGTAAGGACTTAAAAATTGATGTTTAAATCCCACTTTGATGTACAGACACACTCCTCCATTATTTATTTACTCCTGAACTAATAATTCTATGAAAAGGCTGGTGTTTTAACTGATGAGACTGGGCACAACCATATCAGAAAACACTTTATTTTAATATATGGAATATTCCAGCTTTCTGTATGCTTACTGTGGGTACAGCAGTAGACTTATTTTTCTAGATGTCACTTATATGGAAAGAAAATAGATAATTATTGTCTTGAGCAGAACAATGGTCAAGCTGAGTGAAATTAGGAAATCAACAAACAAAAACTTCCTGACATTAGAACAAATGGTATTTGAGATCTTATCACACAAAGGGGATCTGGCCAGCTCTGTTTTGCTGTGTATCTGTCAGGGCTCAGCCAGAGACAGGATGCCAGGGTACCAGGGATGGTCCACAGCTATGAGCCAAGTCCAAGGGCAAGCCAGAAAGCACCACGAAGGCTGGAGCCTGGTTTGGCGGAGCCCACAGCCATAGCTGTGGGGAGATGGAGACCAGCCCAGCTGGGGCATGGCAGGAGCAGGGGCTGATGGCTCTGGGGGGCTGGCATGGGGTCCTGGGCTGAGGGAAGTGTGGCCAGCCCCAGAGGGTGGGCAGGGATGGTCAGAGTTGGTGGTGCCCTCAGGGCTATGACAGTGACTTTCTTTGTGAGAATTTCTAAGATTTAGGAAATGTGCTCTTGCGAACAGGGAAGAGCATTCCTCACAGAATTCCTCCTGACAGAACTTAGGCATGTGGCTCAGGAAGGGCTCATCAGCCAGGCAGAGACTCAGTGAAGCCATTCCTAGCTAAGTCACACAAAGCCCAGCCTGAAGATTTCAGGTGCTTCTGGGTTCAGGTGGCCCTTTAACAGAGTCCTGAGGACTACTTCCTCCAGGCTGCTGGAGTCAAAGGGGCAGCTGAGGTCTGGCTCAGAGGCCAGTATGTCCATGAGTGCCATGTCTGGATGCCCACCTGTAAGACTTGAGGACCTGGCTCTTAGTAATTATACCTGCAAAAAGCACCAACAGAAACTGGTATGAGCCCAAAGCAGAAGCCAATATGATTCAAATTGCTCCATTGAAACTGTTTCATAGGTATTTTTCAGCTTGGCAGCAGTAATAAAAGGACTTTTGGAACTGATTTTCTGTTGGTCATATATATTTAATGCACTTTAAAATAGCCAAGGCAAGAATCACAAGTCCAGAGAGGCATATCTTCGTTCTTTTATTGTAATGTGTCTCGAATGTCTTGGATATCCTTGGATTTCTCTGAATGCCTGCATTTAACAAATAGAACCAAGCCCTTAATATCCTCCCTACTCTAGGAAGCCATGGGTAAAATGAAGGTGGCAAATTATTGCAGAAGCTTCTTATAAAAATTCATGTTTCTGAAGCTTGTAGATAGTTTAGTGTTTAAGATAACAAATACTTTTGAAAAATCTAATAATTTCTTCTGCAGTGTTTAACACAGAGTAACAGATCCAATTGAGAGAAAAATAAACTATTGAAGAATTACCCATTCAACTTTTGGATCAAAGGTAATATTGTGCCATTGACATATTTTATTTCCTCCTCAGGACTTGTGCACTTTTATTCTAAGTCAAGTTTTACCCATTATGTTTAAGATTTCATATTATGTAGAATTTTGTTTAAGAAGGGGATTTTTTCTGCTATAATTTTTTAACTTAAAAATTAATATTATGGAGTTTAAATTCACTTTAAAGTGCTTCAAATAATGTCTTCAAATGGTTGTAAAATAACTTTTTGTTCTCACTTTTGCTAAGTGACAGACTACAAGAAAGTCAGGTCTTGTGTCTAACTTGTCTTCTGTCATTTTTACAGCATTTTCTATGGTGTTGGAAAAGTAAATGTGGATAAGTACAATATTGTGGGGTTTTCCCCTCCCCTCCAAAAAGACAGCATTTCTCCTTGTTGTTTTATCCCAATGTCGACAAACTCCAACAGGAAAAGTAAGTGTAAGCTGCAATTAAGTAGCGTGGCTCATTCTCTGGCCCAGTTTACTGATCTACCCACACCTCCTTCATCCTCTGCTCTGTACAAACATTTCTTCCTGCAAATAAGTCTACTCACACTTTGGGGCTTTTGTTTAATCAGGTTGCTTTGTTTTTTTAAAAGACCTTTTATCCCAGTTCAGTGATACATACATACATGTGTGAGCTTAAAAAATCCACATCTTTACAGCAGTTCAGGTGTAATAGATTAATGAGACTTACACAGGCTTAAGTGAAAAAAAAAAAAAAATCTACATTATGGGGCAGTGACTTGGTCCAGTTTTCTCCCCTGATATGGATGAAAATTCAGTGATTCTTTACGTACACACTCCAAGAAAAGACTGGGTGGAAGAACTAGTCTGAACACACATAGATTGCTACCACTAGCTCATCAAACAGTAGGGCAAAAGATATTGATGCAGAAATATAATGCTTTTGTGACTAGGATTTTTTGAGTGAGTTCTGCTTGGTTAGAAAGGATACTTTGGCCTGGCTGTTTCCCCCGAAAAATTATTAGTGTGCTCAGTTGCCTTCAGTCCCTTTCCATTTCATTGCAGTGTAGCTGGAGACAGACCACCTGCAGAGACACTAATCCAATCTAGGCAAATGTTACAAAGCAGAGTGACAGAATTGTGGCTGAATTATGACTCTTAGAGCCCTATCAAGAGTGCTGAGGAGATTTACAAACTGAGTGCAGCGCACTGGCCTGAGGCAGCCAGACTAGGCAACTCAGATTGCTGCCAGAAGCGCCTGAGGGATTAGGCTGAAAGGTGACCCCAAACTACGGTGTTTAAAAAAAGAAAAAAAAAAAAAAAAAAAAAAAAAAAAAAAAAAAAAAAAAAAAAAAGAGGTGGATTTTTTAAGAGCTCACATGTATGTATGTATCACTGAACTGGGATAAAAGGTCTTTTAAAAAAACAAAGCAACCTGATTAAACAAAAGCCCCAGAGTGTGAGTAGACTTATTTGCAGGAAGAAATGTTTGTACAGAGCAGAGGATGAAGGAGGTGTGGGTAGATCAGTAAACTGGGCCAGAGAATGAGCCACGCTACTTAATTGCAGCTTACACTTACTTTTCCTGTTGGAGTTTGTCGACATTGGGATAAAACAACAAGGAGAAATGCTGTCTTTTTGGAGGGGAGGGGAAAACCCCACAATATTGTACTTATCCACATTTACTTTTCCAACACCATAGAAAATGCTGTAAAAATGACAGAAGACAAGTTAGACACTAAAGGCAGAGATAATCTGATTCATGGTCTGCAAGAAAAATTCTACAAGGGTTTGATAACAGATCTATTAGACTATGATGTTCAATAGAGTAAGAAGAAACACAGATTCTCAAGGTAGAATTCACGGGAGGAATTTTACATCTGCTGCCAAAGGATCCCTGCAAAAGGCAGTTTCACAAAAACAAACCAGAGTGTCCACTTGTAAGATTAAAAGAAAAAGGAACTCTTCAGGTTTTCGAGATGCCTGTTTGTGATGTAATTCTTCACAATGAATCAAATTTGCTAGTGAATCCTTCGCAGGAGGTTAGTCACAAATTGTGACTAGCAACTAGAAAAGAAAGGCAGCATCACACTACTGTCTCAGCAATGAGCAGAAAAAATAAGTAATAAAAAGGAGATACTTGGAAGCAGCTGGCAAATAATAAAACCAAGTTCAATCAAAAACAACTTCTGTGAGGGTTATGAGTGCAACGATTCCAGAGGCATTAGAGCTTGAATACTGTGGTTACTATCGTAATACATCCACCTGTACTGTGCTACTGTGATGAAAGTGAGTCTTGCTGTTATATCCAAATAAGCAAATAGGGCCTCATGAAGTAATTCTGTGATGGTTAAAAGCTATGAAAGTGTCTGCTCTACGTCCTCAGATAACCTTTACTAGCTTGACAAAAAGACCTTGCAGCTCATCCTAAAGCGTTGTCTCTGCTTGACAGAATATAAAACAGATTTGGAAGCACCAGTTACTGACTGGTTGCTTGATTGCAATTAGATAATGCAAAATTATTCTACTGAAGAAAATTACTTGCAAAACAGCATTTATATGCAGGCAACATGGCCCTTGAGTCTTATCTGTTCCCCAAGAGGCAGTGGGGGACACGTGGGAATGGCAAAGGCCAAAGCAAGTATTCTAGATCCAGGCCTGAACTAGGAAAGGCTGAGGGCTGCAGCTCAGTCCAAAGGTGAGGGGATCCTGGCAAGGGAGATGGACAGCACAGGACAGCTGCTAGGAACAGCCTTTCCATGGGCAAGTCAGGAAAAGCACATGACTCCTACAGACATGTGGTTATGGACCTTGAAACAGAAGATAGAAGCAGCAGAAGAGCTTCCTCTTCCTGCTTTAAAGGATGGAATCTTGATTTCTTCAGCATGTATGGCCATTTTCTATTAAATGCATGGTTATTTTCTTACACATAATACAATTTCAAGAAACTGCAAGGATTTCAAACCCAATATTTTTAAGCTGGGTCTGTTTGTGCAGTTCTTTAAAATGCAATCACTTCTTTCATATTCTAGCAACCAGTGTTTTACAGTAGCTTGTGTTCACTTACGTTGTTTAAACCAACAAGGTGCAAGAAACTAGGTAAGTTAGGTCTATGCTGCACTATATTCATTTAGTGTTGTGTGTCTATTCAATCAAATTTAATATCCTGTTTCAATGTTGCTGTTTGTATCTTGTTCCAGCTATTATCTTGAGATGCCAATAAATCAGTGATCAACTGATCTATAATTGATCTATCCATCCTATGCCACTGAAAAATTATTTAAGTTCAATGTGAAATTCTTGCAAATGTTACAATAAAACAAAATGAAAGGAGAATATATAATTAAAACAAAAATGTTCTGCTGAGACCAGACTGAGACATTTCAGGTTTACACATTCCCTGTTGTGTTTTGGCTGTGCAGAGATTTTGAAATCTGATGTACAGATGAGATGAAACAAGAATGGAGCAGCAGTGCAACAAATAAAATTACCTTTTTTTTCCTGTGAAACCAAACCATGTCCTACATGGCTTGCCAGCCTGTCTACCACCAACACTGTTTAAATAATGTTGTTCTGAGCACAGCATCCTCCACTGCCACACCGTGACTCAGTATTTTCATTTAATCTGATTTCACGCTCTGACAGACTTTGCCACGTTTCCATATATTCAAATGCACCTGAAAATACCTACTTCCTGCAAGACTTCTCAGTAGCATGCAGAAAACACAGGATACAAATATAAAAATTCCTAATGAAATGTGTGCCAGTAGCATTTTATCACAAGGCAAACTCCTCTCCCTGTGGCTCTAACAATCAACAATGTAAGCATTTTGCTTTATGAAGCTGAGGTGTTTCTGAATATCCCCAGTCTGCACATCTAAAGCAGGACATGACTGTTTTGGCTGATTCACTCCATTGTTGGATTGTGCACCCCTCAGGATCACACAGTAGTGAGTCAGTCATTTGTAAACAGGAGAGAAAAAAACCCCAAATGAATAGAGAGAACCACAGGCTTCATTCTTGTGATCAAAAGCCTCAAAGAAAGCATGCAAAAGGAGCATAATTATTTATTGACCAACGCTTATGACCTTTCCTGTATAACCTTGGCAGTGCCTGCAGCTGTCCTTACCCACTACTGAACTAAGAAATAATTTACATCTCACAAAAAGATAACACACACTTTGGATCCTCCCTTTGGGAAAAGAGGATGAGCTAAATGTTTATTTTTTCTGAAGGACTGCATCATGGGCATTTTTTTCAAAAACAAAGACATGATTTTAGGTATATTTCATAAGCAAAAATAATGTGTTGGATTTTTAAGCCTGAGGACTGAAACAGCACAGGACAACTTACAGTAGAGAATTACATGCTTACTACAAGCAGAATCAGGCTGAGGGGGCTTTAAAAAATAACACAGCTAAGAGAGGATTTTTATGAACACAAAGCTAATGAGACTAATTGGTATTATGTCAGATGTATAATGTTTCAGTATATTGTTTTTTGGCAGTGGTGGTTTGGTTTTCTGGGCTCAGAGCCCAGTTTCTGTTTAATTTTCTGTAAGGTTTCATAGCAGCCTAGACATACAGAGCTGGCTTGCTTGCAAATAACCACGTATCTCAGTATATATATTGATTAGAATTTAAACACACCCAGCAGCCTGTTGGATGGACTTGCTTAGGACATTCTTATCAGAAAATTCTCTTCTTCAAACTAAAGAGAATTTTTCCCAAAAAAGAAATTGTAAGGTTCACCAAAAATAAGCTATATGGAATTAAAAATTAAAGGGTTTATTTCACATATTAAAAACACATTGGCACATCATTATGACTTTAAGCCCAAATCCTGTCTCAGTTCTGAACAATTTTGTATGCCTGAAGTGACCTTGAAGCTTTATTAGGTCTAAAGCAAGATATTAAATTCAACTGAAGAATTTTGTTCAAGGGTGCCAGCATTCTTCTAGGTCTGCACTCTCCCAGACATCTTGTTTGAGGCAAAGGCTCTTGAAGGGGAGTTTCCTGAGACACTGCATTTCCCAGAGAGTTCAGTTCAGCTCACAGAGATATTAGCTCAGATCCAAATGGCCTTTAGTGGTTTTTATCCAGTGTTATTCCTAAGCTAATGAGCCTTATGAGATAATAAAATCTAGGCAGAAAACTGAAATTCCTGCGGAGGCAGCCCTGGGGTCAGCTCCCACTACCATCCACACTTTCATTGTCACTTTGTGTGGCACCAGTCTGACTGCTCTCTGCATCTGCACAGCACTAAAAGTCTGTAGGTGTGTATTTACCTGCAGCTCTACATGTAGCTCAAGACAGCAAAACTGAGAGGTCTACACCCAGTTCTACACCTCCTTGAAAATTTTGCCCATTATTTATATTAAAAGGTGAATATATCCCTCAATAGTGCATTTATGTTTACACATATTCATCTTGTTCCAAAAGCTCATTGATTCACAACAGGCTAGACTGTGCGAATAAAGTTAGGTGAGGGATGAAAAATAATGAGTATTTAAATATCTGTTTACTGTAGCTGTATAGGTCTTGTGCTTGCATCCTGTGAAGGGTACCTTTTTGAAATTTTCCTTTCAGAAAAAGTTAATGGAATGGCATTAGGGTTATTGAAATTGTTCATAGAAAGAAATGCATATAAGCATTTTTGCAAGAAACTAAACTAAAAGAAGAGAGATTTAGATTAGATGTTAGGAAGAAATTCTTCATTGTGAGGATGATGAGGCATTGGAACAGGCTGCCCGGGTAAACTGTAGATGCCCCATCCCTGGGAGTGTTCAAGGCCAGGTCAGATGGGGCCCTGAGCAGCCTGATCTATTGTGTGGCATCCTGGCACATGATCTTCAGAGCATCTTTAAGGTCCCTTCCAGCCCAAGCTGTTCTATGATTTAGGTGGCTGTGACTTTGGTCACATTAAAATTGTTTATTTGTCTCTTCCTTTCCCCTTTACCCACCTTGTCTGCTCATTTGTTTCATGTCATCCCTCAGTGACTGCTTAGAATAGAATCCCTTAGAATCAGGCGTCATCACATTTTGCTCTGAGTCTCCTTTATAAAGATTTTTTGTTATATCACTTTGGTTTGGTCAGTATTGGCCACTATAACCAAACACATCATCCACTTTATTATGCACAAGTATCTTTGTTACAGCTGTTTAGAGCATCCTGACCTCTGATTTCCCTTTTCTATTAATGGAATTTACAACAATTGTATATGATAATAATGGAGTAGTGTGGTGAAAATGAAGGAGAAAAAACACCCATTCATTTCTTTCTTGTTCAGAGAGACTTCTAGGACCATTAATAGTACATAAAGGCACTGATCTCTTCTCTGCACTAGCTTTCATCACAAAAAGTCACCTTCAAGTCACACAGCAGAGAAGAAAATCCTTGAACTAAAACACTTGCACATCAATATCTTTTGACTTGAAATGTCTTCAGTTAAGACTTTTCATATTTGTGTGGCTGTTGGAGATCATTATCCTAGAGCTGCAATCTGATCCAGTCTCTGTCTTCAGCTTGCAATATTGGATTTAAAANAAAAAAAAAGATGAAGAAGCTAGAGCATTTGAAAAGGTCTTCAGACTATTATTTCTACAGGGCTATCATATAATACTGTAAAATATGCTTCTAATATTACTATAAAATTATTATATATAAAGTATATTAAGATATGCTTCTATTAAATCACATTAAAACTTTTCTAATAGGCCCAAGGGATTTTTTCTTGCTTGAATATCAAAGTGGGATATCTTTCCTGATTATGTATTTTCATCCTAAAATTATACATGAGAGAGAAATTATTTGCTGCAGATTTTGGCATTGATTGTGTCAGAGAAAGACAAAATGGCTTCAGTGGGTTCATGATACCCAAAACAATGATAGGCAGATAAAAATAAGAGCAGTGAGGGATAAAATATATTAGGTCAGTAGCATCCAAGGGTCATTAAGCACATCACTCCCCATATAATGTACATCCAGACAATTAAATTTACCATTGCAATTAGTTCTAATTGTCCCCATTGATGACAGCCTCAGTAAAGAAACCAGAGAATGAATTATATGTTGAGCATACCACAGGTCAATGTAGACACACACTGGCAAAAACCTTACTTTGATGCATTTTCCTTGCTAATGTGTTACTGCAGTTTTTCTATTGGGTAGATTTTTATTTCTATTGCACAATCACCAATCAATTAAAATTCAATTAAAAATAAAAATAGATCTTCAAAAACTCAACATCCTGCTAGCTGAAAGCCTTTGGGGTTTTTTTTCCACCCTTCCCATTTCAGAATCTTAGATAAATTCAATTGGTAAAATACCAGGGCAGGGAAGGAATAAAATAGTGTGTTATTTTTGTCAAAATGTATGTACTCTCAAATCAAGCTCCACAGACTGCTTAAACTGATAGGCAGGTGAAAAAGTTTCTCTAGTTCTCACTTTTTTTGATGCTTTATCCTTCAGCAGCTCCATTGAAAGAAAAACTAGAAACGTAAAGTATTATGAAGATATCAGCAAACAGAATTAGGTCCTTTATTAGACACTTTCTGAATTTATGACTCACAGAGATTTTAGGGGTGGATTGTTTCTACTCTGTGGAGCTTTTATTTGATTTTGTCCTTTCTAACTTTAGGGGAAATCTAAAATGGGAAACGTCTGCTATTAAATACAATGAAAAGCTTAGGTCTTGCCTTTAAATTGATTATCTCATCCTATATTGTGTGCACTTCACTTTTATCCTGTTTGGTATAAAGACATGTTTCAGTTAAAGAAATGTCCTGTTATTCATAGTTTAATGGTGTTTTGGGCCATCATGATAACATCTAAATTTTGTAAAAACATATATAGGTCTTATCCCTTCTTATATCATCTCAAATTAAAATCTGAGTGATGCTGTCATAATTGTGTGGTCATAATCTCAAGTAAAGCAAATCAGTTCTTTTTTTCTTAATTGTTCAGCTTGGTTATTGACTTTGAACCTCTGACATACTCAGTACCAGCAAAAATGGTGGCTGCTTCTTATGACACAATGCAGCAGCATGTGGAAAGGAATTCTTCATTTATTGTAGTAGCGTAATGTTTGAACCAAGGCTACACAGTAGCCTTGATGACATAAATAGTAGTTCCCAAATCCCCTAGCAACAAGAGAATCACAGAAAATTTATTTTTCCTTCTCTATTTATGTCCTTTATTTAGAGTGTAGTAACATAACTTGGGTAAACAACGTGGAATGTTGTTCATATAAATTATTTTAACAATGTCTCAGCTGGAGACACAGCACCTTCACATAGATAAGACAAATCCGAATATGTGCTGCACTGACAGAAAGCAACACCCCCAATTGGACTGCATTTCATTCTTTCACGTCTGCTAGGCTGGAACCACCATGGTAAAAAATATCTGAGGGATGTTTCCAACAACAGTCTCAAGTTTTCAGAGAACGGAGATGGAGTCAGGGCTGGAACACAGGTTCATAGTCTTTCTGAGAAAGAGGACTGGAAACAGGGATGGAGACAGAGCTGCCTGCAGGGTGTTCCTAAGTCCATCCAGCCAATCCAGTCCATTAGCCAGGACAGCAAGGGAGAGAACTTGGACCACAACCATGACCAGGACCCAGGTCCACCTAAAGCAGACCTGGGTCAGGTACTGACAGTCCCAGTCTGGGCTGAAATGAGCAGCCTGGAAGGAAGATCTAGGAGTGGCTAGGCAGGAACAGTCAGGGCTGGTCAGGGGTCACACACTGTTTCAGTGGTTTAGTGTAAGGGAAGACAGTAAAAGATGTATTCACTTCCAGATGTATAAGACTGCTAAGATAAATTACTGATGTACAAGAGAATGTTTTCCATTTTATTAAGAGTTCTCAGCCAGGATGCCCTACAACTTTTCTGCCTTTCATGAAATATCTGTTACCTGGTAAACATCCATACCCAAAAATTGTTTATTTACAATGTCATAATGAATTACCTTCTTGTTTCATTTTAACAAAATGGTCTATCTTTTAGACATAGTATCCATGAAGAAAACAAAATTCAAAATAAGTAATAAAATGGTATTTCCTTTGTAAAGGATTTGAGGTCAGCCTGTCTCAGAGTCTGATACTGATATTTAGAAGAAAAGACAGTTGGCTCCTTGTGCAGTTTACCACAAGATGCCTTTATGACATGTGACAACTACACAGTGCAGCATCTTTTCAAGCAGAACTGTTGGCTTTATTTTTTAATCAATAAACTGCTATACGGGCATTAACTCAACTTTTTTGTTGGTGGATTTATTCTCACCTTACAAGTGATTACACCAGGACTAAAGCATTTGGGAAGTCAACATTACTGACTTTACTCTGCAGCATCAGTCCTGAGACAGTAAACCACACTTCCAGAGCTGTGAATAGGAGATCTTTCTCCAGAGCTAAATTCACATAACAAAAGCAAACTGAAATTAAACATGGACTCGGTATTTCTTGCAAATATAATTCAGCTCCATGTAATATTTAAAGAAGGCCTCTAGTTTTACTGAAGAGCCTTTGGTGGTTGGGCTGTGCTATATGTGTAATGAGTAATGATGACTGAAACAAAGGATAGACATCAACACACTGAGTTTTATTCTCTTCCAGGCTATAGACTAGCTGTTCCAAACTTTAAAAGCATTAATTATGAGCACTAATGATGTAACTAAAGATATACTCTCTCTTCCTCCAAAAGAAATTTCCCTAAGCTAAAGATGGAAAACCACTACTTCATAAGCAAAAAATAAACCAAGAGCAAATTATATTGTCTCCTGGCATCCTTGTTTCTGGATGACTTCCAGAATTAAAAGATATGTCATTGGAGTAGTGATCTCACTATTTTAAGTCTGAAAAAGCTGACTTCACCATGCAGTCCAGAATTCATGGTACTGTAACAGTGTCCAAAAAGTGATGCATAAGGTCTTGATTATTTTAAAGTTCTTTCATGTGGTCCCCTAAGTTTTTATTGCTTTCAATTGATACTGGCTGTAAGTGGACCTGTACAAAGGTTGGTAGAGGATGTACTGAGCACTGTTACACTGTGCTCCCTTGTCTCACTTTTTCCATCTAGGGACAATAACAACTTTCATTTCCTGGTTTAGCAATTGGAATGAGCTGTTCATTAGATAAGGATCAATCTCTTTCAGTCAGCCAGTGAGGACATCTGCAAACTCGGGGAGGAGAAAAATATTAACAAGCTGATATTTTAAAAGATATTTATGTTTCAAAAGAGCTATTTTCTTCTGTAAAAAAATGGAAAGGTGATTTTGAAAGGTATAAACATGTTAATTAGATCAAGCAAAGTCAATCTTGATCTCAGATGCAATTGCAATAGTAAACACAGCCATTTCCACAGGGTTTGACATCTTCAGTCAAGAAAAGGTGAATGCTAGCTAGGTGTTTAAGAAGGGGTTTCTATGCAGAAAAAGGATGCATCATTTCACCTTTAAAGATGGTCCTCCAAGAAGATGAGGCCTATATAAAATTGTTTCCTAAAAAAATGTATATAATCTTTAGACCTCCAGAAGGAAATAAATTAGAAATTCTAATATAATTATTACATGTGATAGTATGTGTCATGCCTGTTTTTTTTGCTTATTTAATTAGGGTTCCAAATGGGCATTATCTTATGCAAAAGCAAAATAAAATAATTTGAAATTTTTATAGCACATGTACATTAATTATTCACCTTAGTCCATCAGGTTTATCAGTGTCTATTTACCTAAAAAAAAGCAGAGAAAAAAAAATGTCAAAACTTAATTATTTTATGCAGCTTCTTTCATAATTCAGTCTACTTTTTCTTCAGTGTCAAAAAACCCATAATAGATCCTTGAAAAGAAATTGTGAAGTAAGTGATTTACCAAGATTTTTTTGGTATTTAGATTGTGATCTCCAAATTCAACAACAAGTTGCTACATTGATTGAAATTACACTACCTGTATTTGTCCATTCAGCATAAGGCTGATTTGTAATACTTGTATAGCCAGAAACCACTGACCTATTTTGCTGGAAATGCAGCCAACTTGAATAAAATTCTACTGTTAAAAAGCACAGTTAATAGGGTGTTTGTGTCTTCATGTATTCCGCTTGCCTAGTGTTACCGTGTTCTCCTCTGCCGTGGTGCAAATTGCACTTTCCCTCAGAGCAGGAACTTCTGTATCCTCTCTATTTTTTCCCCAGCCATTTGAGGGTGTAGCCTAGGCAACAGCAAGGATTTTTACTCCCACTTTTCTAAATTGTCCACCTTATCATTAGGAATAAACCTCAATAAAACTGTGCCCACTAGACAAGGAACTGCATTTTTATCTTTGAGATGACAACAGTCCAAGCATGATGAAAGGCACAATGCAAAGGAGAGATAAATGCCTGTTGTATTTTCAACCAAAGGGAATTTTCTTTGGCCTACAATCCCAGCCTATCATGACTGTATTATAACTTTGAGTAGTTTAGAGAGATGTGCAAACATGTTCATACCTCAAGCACAAATGATAGTGCTTTGAATTACTTTGATCACTTATTTCCAAGGGTTCTGTAAACATTAATTACCAGCCAACTCTCAGATAAGCAGTGAGCACACTTACATCTGACAGTCCCTCACCAATTTCAGAGGGGTCTTTGCCCAAAACAAAAGAGAATATTCAAACCAATTACCATCATATGTCTATCAAAGTCAGGAAATTTGGCTTCAAGAAACTGCAATGTGGTCACTTTCCATGAAAGTCAGGACAACAAATTGTAGCCAAATTCAGTAATGCAACCTAGATCAACCATGCTTCAATTAGCAATAGTTTGCACTCTGTAACATTTAAGATCCAGACAATACTTACTCATATTGTTACACACCTTAACCTTTTTTTTTTTTAATTTGATTGCTGTTTTGGGGTTTTTTAAAAGTTGTTTTGAGTTTGGAAAGCCCTGTCCTAAACGTACAGCCATGTTCCACTTTACTGTGTTGTGAAATTTAACTGACTGCACCAGGATTAAACTGACATCTAATAGACAGATGCAATCCAGCACCCATGCTTTGAAAACACCTTGGAAGAGGCCATGGAGTTCTGAAGATTTTGGGAAGCTGACCAGTAACTGCTAAGCTTTTTATTACAGGGGGATGTCTTTAAAAATGATGGGAAGAATATGGGCTTCCATTTTTTTCTCCCAATGAATAAGGTAAAGGCATTTGTCTCTCTATATTTAGCAAGTAAGATGCAAACCTTTCATTCTCAATCAATGTTTGCAAATCCTAATCAAGCTGATAGCAGATTTATTGACGTCATGTCATATATTCCTACAAGACTGTATGCCAAGGAATAGGCAAATGTGTTTTCAGTGGGACGATTCACTAGTTCTAAACACATTGAATTCACATAACTGTGGCTAGAAATTTGTCAGAACAATTAAAAACTATATTCTCTAAGTCACAGAAGAAAAAAGAGTCTATTTCAACCTACTGTAAACAAATAAAGCTGCTGTGGCAAGATTTTGTTTCTTGAGCCTGACCCTTAACAGAATATTAGACATATAATGAGCAAAATATTGAAAAATATAGAGATATAGGAGATGAAAACTAACACTCAGTGTAAAATAGTAAAGTCAGTAAAGAACTATAAGCTCAAGGTGTGACCCATGCTTTTACGTAAACTGTACTTCCAAAAACTATTTTCTTATATCCTTTGCAAATGGTCAGAATCAGGCAGGCCAAGAACTGGTAAGTGTTCTTATAGTGAGTGCCTTGCATCAGAGCACCATGCTCCATCCAGCACACTTGCCACACAGCACAGCATTTACTCTTTTACACAGTTCATCTCGAAGAGTAATCCTTCTGGGTTATTAATTACTTCAACCTTACAGATATGATCCATTGAAAGGAATTGCTCAGGCATGTCAAGTCACACAGATTTGCCTGCGGTAGTATTTTTCTGCCACTTTTAAACCTCTATATGTAATCAAGTTATGCAACAATGGAACCAGATTTTCAAAATTGCTCAAATAATAAACAAGGACAGAATTTTGAACTATTCCCACTGTGAGATTCTGAGGCAGATTATGAAAAACCTCGCTAGTACAATAGGTTCCCTGAAAGGCTCTAGCCACTCACTTCAGAGCCTCGGTAGCTGCAAAGATCCTCCTTGAAAACCTGGCACAAAAGAGAAGATGAATAACTTCTGGAAATCTGTTCTGTGAGAACAATTATTCCTTAAAACAGCAAATTAAGATGTATTGAGATGCACTGTGATCTAATACTAGCTCATTTTGCAAAATATTTTTTGGGAAAGAGCATCCTGGCAACATTAGATGACACAAAAATCTCTTGATATGTGCAATGCAACAACTGCATAGATCCACCATGAACCTCTATCATACCACTCTTTAGAGACATGCAGAAATATTTTGGGGAGCACTCTGTGAAATCATGCAAATGGCCCAAATTTGAAAACATATTACTGCTTTTATAAGATGATTTTAAATAAATTTTAATCGATTACTTTTTTCTATTTGTTTCTTTGCTGTTTTCATTATTTGAACTATTTTCCATCCTAGAATGTATTTTGAGTCAGATGCTGAAAGTTTATATGTAGTTTCATGTTTTGATGATGGTTTCATATTTAGGTTCTTTAAAGAAGTACTTTGGAGATTTTTCAAGACAAGCACTTGACAATGTTTTCATTTATGCAATATTTGAAACATACCTGAGTTGCAAGAAGAAAAAAGAATAAACTCCATTTTACTTTCTTTAATTCCTCATTCTTAAAGAACTGCTTTGCACTCTCAGATGTTATTAAAGACTTTTCAGGGTACACTACTACATACTGAAAATATTATTTGAATTCCAATCTCAAATGACACATATTTTGAAGACATAGAAGTCACTCTTGTCTATTATGTATTTTCTAAAGGAGAAATGGAAAACAAAAGATATATGTATCACAAAAAAAAAAATCTCTGATTAGTTCTATACTTAAAAACATCCAGTCTAATTAGCTATTATTCTTATGGTTTTATTTTTTAGACAAATTAAAAATCTGATTCTATGTTCAATGATGAACAACTACAGTCATGTGAAAGTACAGACCAGTCACAAGACTATTACATATCAAGGAGAACAGTTATGCAAGAAATGTATTGTTTGATAGAAGTCCCAAAGCAAAGTGCTGTATGTATTGCTGCCTTATACTAAAAGTTGGAGTTTTAAATCACAACTCCCTCTTTGTCTGATAACATAAAGGAAAAAACATTCTTTGATTAATAGATAGGGATGCAACTCCCTTTTTTAGTACAGCAAGAGATGTTTTTCTTTTGAAAATATGTCTCTTACCATACAGGATCAACCAGCAAGATACAGAGGTGAAAAGGAATAAAAAATATTTTTCAAGTTCATTCACTGAAGAAACAAACTAAATTTTCAGTTTCTTTTCCACCTTACTCTTTAAAATTCATTTATTGCTGATAAAATGAAGCAGACAGAACCAAATCAATAACTCCATAATCAGCTGTGTTAGAGGAAATTCAAACTTAACTCCATTGCTTAAAAACATTCCTCAACCTTTTTACCTGTCTTTGAGGTAAAAGAGTAAATGAATGCTTCTATTTCGGTCACTGGCCTTTCTGGGGCTGACAGCAACCATGGCAATTTGCTTCCATAAACTGTGAGTCATACAGGCTTATTGGATGATGTTCAAGCAATTCAAGTTTGTGTTCCTCAGACTCTTTGTCTGTGTTATGACTGATGCCTCAAACTGTATTTAAAACACGACCCCTACATCCATGTGAGACCTACCTGAGTCACTACTCACGGCAAGCTGAAGGCTGGTTATTGTTCTGGATATACTTCAGCTCCCTGTTTTTCATTCAGATGGTGAGACTTTGTGAATGTGTTCTCACAACAAATTTGTAGGGCACCTGAAGCATAGGGCTATAGGCACCAGGATAATTTGTCTCAACAAGAATAAAATGCAGTGATACTAATCCACTCTTCTATAGAGACAAAAGGAACTTGAAAGACAGGAAAGAATGTCAGTCCCAGTCTTTTGTTCCTTCAGATAGGGCAAGTCAAGGGAATTGCCTTCCAAACTGGAAAAGTTCAGATTATTCAAAGCTGCTTTTTCTTTCATAGGGAATCTTTTGAAATTCCAAGATGCTTTGTAACTTGATTCTGTGTCCAGACACTTAATTTCTCTTTCCTGTCACTTCTATTTTGCAGGAACACTATCCAGGTAGTTGCCTGTGTCTTAGTACTGAGTGTGCTAACATAAGGTATTACTGGCTCCTCACATGGTGAGCATCAATGATGACCATGTAACTAGTGTTTATCACCCTTTGTTTCTCTTAACCTCTGTGTATAAAAACACTTTAAACTGATTGAGTTTCATACCTAACAGGGTATTCGAATATCTAGTATAAGTCAAACTCTGAAGCTGTCATAGTAGGACCCTCAAGATCCTTTTTTCCTCTGCTTGCTAGACACCCACATTACAGAAAATATTCTGAATACTTTTTTTAGATATAGCCTGCTCAGATGACAGCTGGTCACTGAAGTGTACAGATCTGTAGAAGGAGCCAAAATATTCATGAAGATTGTGTTTCCAGCCAGGCAGCACAGAGACTTGAATACTTAGGAGTTACTTAACTATCACATTTTTCTGAGGGTGTATCTCTCTGTCTTTTCTTTTTTCCTTTTATAAGCATTGGTCTATTGAAGCATGAATCCTGATTGCCAGCTTTCTCTTTCTTGTTCCTCTCCACTCTTTGTGATGGGCAAATCAATCTGACTTAGTCGCACAACAGAACTTTTTTCTTGTTAACCTTCTTCCAGTTATGTTTTGACACTCAAAACCTCCTCTTAAAAGATGTAACAATGCTACAATTCCACCTGAAACTGACTTTTCTAGTTTTGAATTGCTGGATTCAGATGTGCCCTTTTTCTTGGATTTCATAACTAGCTTATGTGACTTCCACTTGTTTCTCCACAGGACTTCATCACAAGTCTAAAGCCTCCATTCACAGGGGGACAAAGGACATCAGATGGACTATGGAAAACTGCACTGCACAGTGATTGGGTATTCTCAGAAACTCAGACTTGGATGACTGAGTTTTCTGCAGTGCTACCAGAAGTGTATTTTAAAAGCAAAATTATTTTGTAATGGGAAGATAATGGAAATGGGAGAAAAAAAGTAAAAATGGAAATTTTGAAGATAATAGTCTGCAAGTTCTGGAACTGATACATTAAAATACCAAAACAGGAACATTAATGAGACAGTACTTGCAACAAGTTTCAAGAAGAGCTGAGTACCTGTGTGTGTGGTAAAAATTATTTTATTTTATGGTGTTTTTTTTCTCGCAATGAAAAATATTTAGCATGCCTTGTATAAAAGGGGTTGGGGAACCACTGCAACTTGAAAAGGTCTTAAGTTTCACAAGACAAAAACATGTAATCTGAACCTCCTCATCCACTGGATTCCCCATTCCTAAAGTTGAAGAGAAATGACCCTAGAAGTCTAGCGGTTTAGGAAAGGAAAAATAATCACTTCATTCTGACTAGGAAGACATATTGCATATATGAAATAAATTGGACTAAAATCTCCAGGACCTCAAATTTAACAGCAAGGAAAAAACTTCTTCACTTCAAGGGGAAGAGAAGGTTATTTTCTAAACAGAGAAGAAATTCAAAGTAGATTACTGCAGACTTTTCCACAATTAAAGTAAACCAAGCACTGAAAAGTGATGCAAAAAACAGAAGTAAAGCTGAAAAACATTGTGATTTGTATATATGCTGTGAATATCCTCAGCATAAAAAAAAATAACCAGAGTGCGAATTTCAGCCCTTTGTATTTTTGCACATTAAAATGATCTAAGAAAATGTAGATTTTATATAATCATGTCAATGAATAGCAACTTTTTTTCTTTCTTTCTAATATTGCAAGTTATCTCCAAAAGCAAGACTTTCAACTTTTTTAAGCAGTGACATCTGAAAAGTAAGATTTTTAGGCAATATATGCTTTCATACCACCTTTAAGCGTAGGACTGTTTCTGCTGATAAACTTGCTGTTGGCAGAAAAATAGGTCTGAAGCAATTTGAATGTGAGGTTCTGGTTTTGCAGTAAAAGCTGTGTGAATAGAGGTGGCAGTCACAATATTTCCTAAAGGAGTGGTCCACCATGACCCTGAAATTCAGGCTTTAGTTTTTTCTGCTTAGCACAAAGCCACCTTCAAACAGTACATATTGTGTGGGTGTGAACATACAATGCCATAAGAAAGAAAACGGTATTTATGCCCAATTTAGTAAACTGGCTGGTAAAAAAATGCTTTAGTTAAAATAATCAAATTAAAATGATTAGACCACATGAGGTGATGAGGAAAGAAAATTCAACAGCAGTGATCTTGGCAGTTCCACCAGTGTCCAGCATCATGGTTGTTTGCCATTTATGTTTTATTGATCAGCATGATATGACGAATATAGGAGAAGATAACTTCATTAAAGTAGCAGCCATTCTCCTGTGAAAGTAGCTGGCTTTGCAGGTAAGCCATCAATCCTTGTAAGACAGCTAAGAATTCAAAAAGTGAAGGAAAAGGAGGGGATGGGTGAGTCACAAGAGAACTTAGGTTTCCATTTAGGAAAATACACACAAAAAATACATTCAAATTATAAAGGATGAGAGATTCTTTATTACTTTCTAGCAAACAAAACAGGTGTCAGTTCCCTTCATTCATCTAATAATTATCTGGGAAAAGAAAAAAAAAAATATATATATTATTTAAAACTTTAAAAATGTAGGGAGGAATGTTGCGAAGAACAGGAGTGCAAGAATTTAATCAAAGAGATACAAATCAGAAGAGAGGAAAAACAAGAATCTTACATTTGATCTGTTACCTTGTTTTGATAATAACTCACATTTAGATCTCCCTTTGCATCTGAACTTAACAATCCCAACCATTTCTAAAGCAATTTTTCATTTTCTTCTCTGAAAGGTATTGCCTATGTTCTCATGTGCACAAAACAAGAACAGACTACAGTACAAATGAGTCTAGGGAAAAAGATCAGGCTTATTACCTTGTCTTTTTGTACTGGAAGGGTTAACCAATGTTTAGCGTTTCTTTCATGAAATATGTTGCATCTACATTTCATGTAAATTACTTTTTTTCAAAATCTGTGACTGTAAATTCGTACTTCTGTCTTAGAAAGCATATTCAGTTGTCCTGAATTCCATCCATGTTCCTGTTTCTAGTCAGAGAGAAAAAGACACACCTAAAAAGGTGATACAAAGAGTTTAAATAAGGTAGTTAGGAAGATACCTGGGGCTTGCCAGGAGAAAACGTTCATTAGCTTGTGACCTTTGGTGGAATTTAGACACTCTGCAAATCGAACAAGATGCTTCAGCAGATAATAACTTTTATAAATGTTTGATAGCAGGAAACACATTTTAATAAGATACCAAACTTTTTCTACCTATTTATTAATTTATTTATCTAAAGAAAAATATCTCCTGTCCTCCAAATTTAAGTTTCTCTAAAGCTGCAGAAAGTTTCTTAGTGCCGCAGCCAAAAACCACATCCTGTGTTTGAGAAGATATGATAGATGATTGTCAATAAACTGGAAAGCACTGAAATACAGATAAAACCATAGCTAAAATGTACTTTTAACAATAACAATTAAAGCAGACAAAATACTCGAAAGTATCAACAAGTAAGAAGTGGCAAAAATCTATAAATTATTTCTAATCATGTACGAAAAGCTGCATGTGTATCTGTTGCAGAAGCAACAACACAAGCAACAACAGAAGCAACAAAATACTAATTTTATAAAGCAAATAATGTAATCCTATGTATATTACTCTAGGTAACTAGAACTTGAAGAAACCTATAATTGGGAAGAACATGAATTCCAAGCCCCAAGAGCATCCTGGACTTACGGAGCTGGAGAAATAAATCATTAAAATCCCTTGTGTCTTTCTATCTGTGATACTGAGACATCTGCTTATGGTAGGTTCCTCTTACCTCATGAGGTTTGAAAGACAAAACCAAGAATTTCACTGGATTACAATAGCATTGTATGTAGGGGAAAAGCAAATAAGGACAAAGGGATCTTTATACTGTATTAAGGCCTAGATATTAAGGTACATCTGCAGGACCGTACAGAGACATGAATGCTTGCCAGGCTGCATGACACCCGTGTGAGAGCTAATACAGCTGCACAGCTCTTGGTGCAGTGATAAAGTACCCCTCAGCAAGGCCTGACATGCTTTTCAAACTAGCTTTGGCAAGAGAAGGGCACACGGAGCTTGTTCATTTCCATCTGTGCCTACCAGCATAGACACTCTCTTCACAGGCACTTCCATCTACCTTCTTTTGAAATTGGTAAGACTAAAGCATCTTTGAGTACCAATGGGATTTCAGCACCCAGTCAGGGGCCTCAGTATCTCAAAAGCAATTTACAGACATGAAACAGACAAATAGCCATAGGAAGCAAGTGTTAAAGAGGTTTTTCCTTTCTATCCAGAGCAGCATTGTTCACTGTACTCTTTTTGGCAACCAATCTCTAGCCTTGGCAGGAAGGCTTTATACTGACAGCTTCAGCTTGCATGAACCTCATGTACCTGCCAAAAGCTTTTAGGCAAAGACCTAGATTTGCATTTCTTTAAATATAATATGTAAGTCCAGGATTTTACATATATTTTCTTAGTTTACATGAATCTGAAAAACGGAAGAAGAGGAAATTGTATCAAGCCAAATAAAAAAGGAACAGTGTGAGACTCCAGTACTTTTTGAGGTCAGACTGAGCCCAAAAGAGTTTTACTTGTCTTTTTTCTCACACATAGATTTGTGAGACATACATAAAAATCAGCCCCACACAAATTTTTCCAGTGCAAATCAGTGCAAAAACTGTACAACATTTTCAGAAAGTGCTCATATCTGCTCTATTTACTCATCACTATAAGCCACTACTAGAAATGTTTTCTGTCCCTCCAAGAAAGAAGCAGCAGGAGAAGAGAAACAAAGTGTACAGGAGCAAAACTACTGCCCAGGGAAAAAGCACAGTCCAAAATGCTGTGACTTCAGGTAGCAAGATGGCAAATGTAAAAATCCAATAGTCAAAAAAAGAAAAAAAAAAAAAATAGAAAGTTTATTTCATATTTCTTTGCCAGCTGAGGTATCCTGTTGTGAACAGGTAAGACTAACTGTACCTTGTTGAATTTGGGCTGAATGGAGTGATGTGTGCTATGTGCACTGTGCAAGACAGGAGGCTGTGAATGAGCCCCATCTGGTCCTGATGGAAAGGTGGAAACTGGTTGACAGTCACCATAATATGACCATGCCAATGACTGTGTGTGCTCCTGAGCAGGCAGAGACAGAACACTGGGGTCAAGTCTTTACTGCATGGGGGCAAACTACAAGCTAACTGCAAAGTCAAAAGCAACACAGGCTCAGCAGAGCTTCTCAGGACCTGAGGGGCTGCCTGTACAAGCCCTCCACTGCACTCTGGAAAGGTGCCTACGCGGAGATGATGAAAGCACCTGAGCTAAATTAGATTAAATTACAGCTTAGAATTTTTGGTTTGCAACAAATATTGTTACAGCTTTCTTCCAGTCGATGCATCCCTACTGCTCAGCCCCTGGAATGCTACCCATAGGATTTATGTTTTGGAGTGGTGTTTCTAAGAGCATAATTTAATAAGTGGGAGACTAAGAGGAGTCTTTTGTGTTTGGGCTTTTGGGTTTGGTTAGTTTGTTTGGTTTTGGTTTTTTTTCTAAGAGTAAATGGTCTCTCAGGTTTGCAGGAGAAAAAAAGGTCTTTTTGCTGGAAGTTACACCATGCTGCTTTCATACTTCCTTGTAGAATAAGTTCTATGATATTATTTTTATACATTTCAGGCAATTTTCCCATTGCTACGGACTGTGACAAAATAAAAATTTAATCCCCATTCAGTTGTTAGCCTCTAAAATGAAAGATATTTCTAAAGCTCATAATTCATAGATTTCAAAGTTCATAATAATTAGGGTTATTTCCTGTTTCTGTGGAAATAGAATGAACCACTAACATTTTAAGTAGAAGTTTCCAGTTATATGGAGAACTGTCCAAAGGCCTTAAAGTTCCTTAAAACAGTGGAGTTTGATGCCTAAAACTGTAACATAAATGAAGAAGTAAAATCAGCAGATGCTTATCTATCCCACAAGCAGTTCTGCTCACATGTTTATTTCCACTTTTTTAAATGAAGGGCAATGCAAATTAGTTCTTTAAAGCCATTATTACCACTTCATCTATTACAAGGTAAAACTTCTCTCCCTCTATACTGTAGCTCTCTTGTATTTGCTTAGTTACTTTAATAGAAGCCAGACTTGTGGGTTTTTTTTTTTTCCTTTTTTCATTAACTGGGACAAGATATTACCTGAAATTATTTTATATTCTTCTATAGGTCAATTTCTGAAATATGCAAATGTCAGAAAGGCACATTACTCTTGTCAATACCTCTGCCTTGGTAGCATTGATTTCTTCCCAATTCACATCTATGTTTACTGCTCATGCAAAGTAAATATTTGCACCAGCCTGTCTCAAGCTGGTCAGCGTTCCCTACCAAAACAAAGGTCACCATACCAGATGGAGATGTTTAATGGAAGAGTTCATTTTGTAGACTGTTAACAGCCTAAATAATAGAGGCCTCATTGAAGCTCCTACCCAAACTCCTAAGATCTGCCTCATTGCTGGAACATGGAGGGCAACTCTCACCATAAGAACATAGGCAGACTTAGTCTTCTCTCAGAAGTGCCTTTTTATCTCAGCTGCAGAGGGATCACAGTCAACCAGCTGAGACTGACATACACAGAATATTTAAAGGATATGTAACAAGAAGTTCATACTGGAAACACAGCTCTCAGCCTGTCAGCTTCTTCTGAATAACCCGCTCTTGCTCCTTGTACTTAGTACAGGACTATGTCAATATAATTTGCCTTATGTTTTACTGAATTACTTTGGTGTATGGCTGGATAAAGAGTTCAGGAAGAGAGAGCTGTGCCCACCTGGACACAACAAATGCAAATAGCATGCTTCAAACTGAGTCTGAATACTTACTCACTTAAATCCTTCCAGATGAAATCACAGAGATCATGAGCAAAAAAGAGTTTTACATGCAGTGAAACACAAAGGACCACAGGAATCCTCTAAAGTTATTTAAAATTCTTTCAAAATGAAAATAACTAATTTGAAGAAAATACCTCCTGAAATATTTCTAAAGCTCTTCAGGTATTTGTTATTATACTTCATACAGTCTTACTTAGGTTCAAGAAACCTCTGATAAAAGTCTACAACTGTAAACAGAGTATCTTAGATTAATCCAGGTAAGGAATATTGTTTTTTCTTCAGAGTCAAATGAGTACAAACTCCCTGGAAGCTGAAGTAACAGCTGCAATTTATATGAGGTAGCCACACAGAGGAGGAAATAGAAGACTAATTGCTAGAGAACTGTATAAGTCCATGTTAAAAATGTCTAAACTAGTGACACTTCCTTGATTTTGTTGAAAATGCAGTTTTGCAGGGCAAGTTACACCAAAGAATTCACACTGCACAGCTCCAAAATTACTTCTTGATTTTGAGCTTTTCTTTGCTTTTCCCTTTTCTCCAAAACTAAAAAAAAAAGGGGGGGGGGGAGGGGGGGGGAAAGAGCCTGTTTCTCATAACACTAAGCCCCTTTTAAATATCCTGCAACATTTCAACAACATAGCTAGTATGACATTAAGAAAATATTTTAATTCAAGATGATTTTGATTTGACTTGCTGAAGCCACTGGTAACTTTTCAAAACTCTTAAACCAACAATATGAATGAAGAGAGCAGCATTATTTTTAACATGACAAAAAAAAACTCCACTTGGTGGAGAGTGAGTGCAGGGATGCTTGGGCACAACTAGGTTATACATACAACTACACTGATTTTAACAAGCATATCTATGCATGTGTGAGCTTGGGTGTTATTTCTAAACAACAATTTCCAAGAAAATTTTGGCTTTGAACGTTTTAAAATGTGTTTTGTGATTTTGTTCACAAAATATAGACATTAGAACTCACTGCTAAAAGACAATGTTATACTAGCCTTTGGAAACCTCTGTATAAGGAGCACATTTTCATGTCATATATGAATTTCAGTGAAGCTGCCACAGTCCTGTGAACTACCATTTTAAAACTCAAGGGGTTTTTGCACCAACATCATTGCATTGATTACCTTGCTTTTGAAAGAAAAAAGGGATCTTTCAGAAGAGAAAAACAACTTTCACACACTTTCCTAATATTGCCTGACACTATAAGCTGTATTCTCATTTTGGCTGTGGTGGGATAAAGCCAGAATGATTCCCTTGACTTCAGTACAGTTACACTAGAAAGCAAGGTGCTTTGGAGGAAAGAAATTCATTATAAAATCTTTAGACACAGCCTAAAAATTTAGAGACAGAAAAGGTCTTAGAGAAGACATTTGAATGATCACAGTTTAAATTAAATGATACTTTAAAAGAGAGCTGTTACACTTCTTATTCTGATTATGACAAGAATCTCATGGAATTCTGAGAGAATCACAGAATATAGTCTCAATCACAAGGGAACATTTTTTCATTTTTCCATTAGCAGTCTAACAAATGGTGTCTCACAGATGCTGCCAACATCATGACATATCTTCCTGAAATGACATGATCTCATTGCAAAGAGTTTAGATTTCGTACAAAATCTCATGGTTCTGGTCCCTGTTCTGTCACTGCATTTTATTCTATGATTCCATCACATATACAAAACATCCTTCCCTCCACAAGCATAAACCAGTACTGGATTAGTGGTTGCTCATTGGATCAGTAAACAGGCCAGTGTAAATCCTGGTTTGGTCATTTGTGTTTTGCCAATCACCAACAACTGAACAGATGTTTTAAAAGGCAGATGTGGCAAGAATGAGAATCACTGTAAATTTTACTTAAATTACTCATATAAACTAGCTGTAAACTATAATTTAACAATATTGACCAGAATGAAGAAAAAAGTAGATTCATCAAGATGGCAGTGCAAATAAGGCCAAAAATAGGCTAATACCCTGATGTTACCTTTTCTCCCAACAATGGTGGTTTTTTAAACTGTCATGAGGTACATCCAAGCAGGGAAAAGTCTCCAAGTACCTGTACAAGGAAAAATAGTTTGGGCACATAATTTGCTGTTTTACAAGAGGTCTGCTTGATACCTCTACCATGATCCACTAATGACTCTTTCTGTGTAAAGATCAAGCAAAAAAACACTTGAAAATCACTGACTTGCAGGATCTGCACTTAAACCACCTATTTCCCCTCCAGAACTTTTTCAGAATGTCTCAAAGAAATGAACATCTTTGTTAAGAGCTCCATTTTTTTTTTGATGCTGTGTCCAAAACAGAATCTATCTCACTTTTATATTTCCCTAATAGGTTCACTGCAAACTTGTAAAATATTTACAGGAACGATACAAGCAGATCAAACTTTCAGGATGTTCTGGACATGCCATGAATGACCAGGTGTTTTGCTCAGCAGCAAGGCAGATGATTATGTCTAGGGACAGGCACTGAAGGGAATTGAGAGCCAGAACTTGAGTGTTCCCACACAAACCTGCCATTTCAATCCCACAAAGACGGTAGAAAAATAAAAGGCAATAGCACCTATTAGACAATAAATTATTTATAAACCACAGCATCTCCCACAGAGACAGAAGTTTTAACAAAAACATTGAAAGTGTCACTGTCATACTTCCTCTATATCAGTAAAGTTTACGCACAATGTGCTTGTCTGATTACTTTTGAGCACTTCTACTCCTCATAGTCTTTAGCTTGTTATCCGTTAAAGCAGTAAATTAGTCATAGATTTTTATTGAGATAATATTGTTTAACCCTTATAGAGATGAGCTTATAGAGATGTTTTGGGAGGCACCTATCCATGGCAAAGATAATAATTTGCATTAACGATTACTTTCATTTCTGTCAGGAAGGCTTAGAGATTATGAGTGGGTTGAAACACATCTTTGGCCACCAATTTGTAGCATTTTTTGGCATTCTAGCTCTTGATTGTGTAAGCAGTAAAAAATATTTAGGGATAGGTATTTTTTTTGCAATAACAGTTTGCAAGAGAAAGAGAGTTACACACTAGATTTCCGTTCATACCAGCGCCTCTGTGTCATTTGTAGTGCAGAACCACAGTTTCACTGGACAGATCCACCCACAGCTTTGTCCTAGGAATTTTTTATCCTTTCTCTCAGGACTGGGCTCCTGACATAAACTATTCTGACAGTGCTCTTTGGACTCATCTGGTCACGTAATGGGCAAGTTCCTTAGAGGCCTTTGTCAGCTAAGGGAGGGACCCTCTGCAGGTCAAGAATGTCTCATTTTGACTGATGACATGGCAGGGAAATGCAGACAAACCTTCCAACACTCTTTGAGGTTTCTAAGTGTTTATATTCCCTTGGGAACAGTAGGACCTCTTCTCACCTGAAATTTACTCCAGAGAAGTGAAAAAGGACTTATTTATTCAAATGAAGTCAGTAGTCATATTGCTGCTATTCTCTCCAAGACATTCTTAGGTGTCTTCAGGGCACAAAACTACAAAGAATAAACTCTGTAAGTAAATGGAACAACCTGTCTTTCAGAGAAGACTCTGAACAGGCATGTGTCACAAATAATAATTTTACATGCTCCACTTTACCTTAGTTGTCAAAAAGCAAATTCCTCAAAACTAAGACTGTAGTTTGGTTTTGGAATAAACACACTTGAAAAAAATCTTTTCTTTTTCCAGTACATACAAGTTAATCAAGAGATCCAATTAAAAAAAATGTACTAATTAATTTGAAAATCATAGCAATACTTGAAATTGATTAAACATGGTATTTGGAAATGCCTCATACTTAAAATAAAATCCAAAGTGTTCTTTTAGTCCAACAAGCTTCAACATTGAAATCTGCCTAATACATTTCTCTGTTAACGTAATATTTAATGATTTTTTTACATACTTCCCAACAAGAAAGAAATGCAGTCCTGGGTTGCCCTCTCAATATTTTCTTAACATTTCCATGTTCTAAAAGATGACTGCAAGGTAGGATGATAGGTTCAATGGTCAAATGTCTCCTATTTTCTCACAAAAGGATGACCTCCACACCTACTATTCCTTTGCACAGATGTTGTGCTGAAATATTAAATAAAGATTTTACAACCAGTGTTCTATGATATATATTGTAAACTGTGTAACTCTTTTAATGAAAACCAGTAGGTATTTTAATGAAAATCAGTAATTTAAAAATGACCCAACATCTATTGAGTCTCTAAGAAATAAGGTTTTTCAGTTCTGCATAATGGATCACCACCCACTTCTGCTTAGATGGATGGCAGTATTGCCATCAAAATCTGGACATTGCCTGTTTCAGAGTAACAGAGCTTTTCTACCAAAAAAAAAAAAAAAAAAAAAAAAAAAAAAAAAGAAAAAATTTTTTTTTAAAAAAAATTTTTTAAAAAAAAAAAAAAAAAAAAAAAAAAAAAAAAAAAAAGAGATGATACTGATTATCTAACTGACATTCCTAATGAATCCAAAGAAGAAATATTTGGGAGTGAAGTTATTCAGGGAAATTCTCATTAAAACAATGATTTTTTTCTTCTAAGTTAAGAGCCTCAGAATTTAGCTTCCTAATGGTCGAGGTGGAGCTTGGAAAGATTTCTGTGGCCAGAAATCATGCAATTTTAATTATGTGTACAACTTAAGGCAGATCTAGTCTAAAATATAAATGCTTCCGCTAAAATAAAACCTACATTAAATTCTGTTGAAATGAAGCAGCAGTCAGATCCTTAACCTGGTGACAGAATATATTTCCATTGGAGATTAAAGGTGTTTCTGTTACATTCCCATTGCTTCTAGTGTAACGTTATCTGTGGTGAAACTGTGGGAGGTATTGTTACAGCAACAGGTGTTGATGCTATAAATCACAAGCTGCTGATGCCTAAGAACTCAGGATGAAATTTTCAGCAAAAGCAGAGATCTAATGTATAAAAGGGCTTTAAGACATATTTAATGGGGAGAGAAAAAAACTTTCTATGTGACTCTTTTCTGCACCATGTGAGTTTTGGCCTAGTGGAACCTCTCTGAGCTTTTCAAAGAAGGATCTGTCCTTGTGAACGTCTCTTCTTAAGGAAATTGATGTACTGTCCACATTTTTTGGCAAAGAAATCACCTGGGGGCAATGCTAAGAGACTAAACATTGCTGAGTTCCTTAACCAGAAGCCAGATCATCTAGACAGCATTATCTGTGACTTTACTACAAAAAGGACAATGGCAATATTCAAATAAGCCCTAGAGGGAGAAAATGCAGTGATTTATGCAAGTCAACACTCATTTGAAGAAAGGAAGGAAGGAAAAGTAACTGAGCTGTAGGGCTCTGATAAACTCAGAAGGACTAAACAGCAAAAAATACATAAAATAAAATGGAAGAAAAGATACAGATTTATATGACTGCATAAAGTCTGTGTTAAATTTTGCAAATAAGAGATTAGACACTATAAGCTTATGTCCAGTATTTTAGATTTTGATGAAAAATAATAGTTTTAGCTTTATTTCCATTGTCCATGAACAAATTTTTATAATCATTTCAATTTCACTATTAACATTCCTAGTTCAGACATTTAATTTCTTATGACATATTGCCATCACATGCTTTGATAAACGACATTTCAAAAATCATATAATATCTGAGATAAATCCTGCAACTGGTGGATCTTCTTTTAAATGAAATTTTAAAAAATCTTATTTTGGCACGTGCAAAATGGTCTAAAAGCATCCAAAACCTTTTTAAAGAGCTCTTTTAATCCCTAACCTAAAGCTACTTCACTTGTGTGTACATATATATATATACACACATATATATGGGGTTTTTTTACAGACAATTCATTATCCTCCCCATGAAAACAAAAAGTATATGAACCATAAAAAAAAAAAAAAACATCCTGAATAAAATAAGGTGAAGGCTGTATTTTTTTTTTTTTCATGTTCTGGGACTATCTCCTGTAAATACTCGAGTATTAAGGCAGTACATCTGGGAGAGGAATGAGAAAGGGAGTTTTATTGCTGGTTTTTTTTCCCCCTTGGAACTTGTCTAGAAATGAACAATGACATCATGGAAATGTCTCAAAAAAAATCCAGAATAATTGTTTTTACAATTATAGGTCTGGAATATATAGTATTATAGGTCTGCAACTAAATCAAAGTTCAGAAAATTTTCCAAGTAAAATATTTTACTTCTTCTTGATAAAACTGGAAATTGTTCTATAAAACCCTGTCCTCTACTCCTAAAATTACTTATCTAAAAAAATCAGGACAGTAGAATAGTTTGATTACATACCTAGAAATATCAACAGAAAAGCCTTGATAATTCCACACAGAATCAGAAAAATGCTCTTTCAGAATCAGGATTCTAACCAACATTGTTTCCATGTTTACAAGATATTTTCATTTAATTGAAAAGAACCTCATATTTTGGCTATTACAATGAAAGCCTGAGGATCACATCCTCACCAGATATACATTATTCAGTGAAGCTCAGCTGGCTTCAAAAGGATCATACCAAAATCTACACTGCAATGATGAAAACCCTAACCAGGTTAAGCTCCAGGAATCCACACAGCTTAACACATGCCTTGCAGGGCGATCGCTACTTCTCATGGACACACAGGACCTCCCCGTTCACTCTGGAAAAGTACAATGCACATAATTTGACATGGGTCAAGCCCTAGTCTCACTGAAAAAGAGGTCTATCAGACCAGGATTTCAACCTATGAGCATGGCTTAGCTATCTGCCTAGACAGGCTGCCACACCAAGTTCTGTTCTTGCTGGCTGTCACTGAGATGGATGCAAGACCTAACCAGAACCACCTTACAAAATGGAAAAGTCTATTATGTTTTTCTTTGCATTGCAGTTTAGACTGCTCGTTTGTCTTTTCCCTATTTTTATCACATCTTCTGCTTTACACATGGAACTTCCCAGGCAACAAATAAAGACTGTCCTGTGAATTGTATCCATCGTGTTTAACCTACACAAGGGATAAAACTGAACATATAATTTGTCCATACAACATGCAAGTATGTAATGGAATAGGAGGTAAGATTGTATGGACACTGGCAGAAAAAGACCATCTGAAAGCTACGGATGATCCTTCAGCATTTGCAGGAATCAGGCAATTGTCTGACTTGACCTGGGCATCACAAAGAAGTTTATGGAAACTGCTCAGTAAACAGCTGCTTCTGCTTCTTTCTGAGTAGGTAAAAACATCTCCTCTCTCCTAGTACTTACTATACTAAGTCAGATCTGCTTCCATGGTTTAAACTCTCATTCATGCCTAAACTCAAATCCTGTTTGAGATCATTCTAGTAGAGCAAATGAGGTCTCCAAGGCCACACACAGTCAATCTATCCATTAAAAAAAAAAAAAAAAATACATGAATAGAAGCTGATTCAATGACTGATGTCTTCGTGACAATTTGTATAATGTTAATACTGACGTGTTACTGAACAGTTTTTATATTTCAGAAAATTTGCTTTTGACAGCAAGATTTCAAATTGAGTAAAGAGCTGATTACAATACTTAATATTTCCTTAAATTTGAAAATAATTCTAAGTAGAAGACAATAATTAAAGACATGTTTTATTGCACAGACTTAACAATGAATTAGATACAAACCTGTAATGTTAACAGTGTAGGAGTTAATGAAATTCAGTCGCAGGAAAAGATGAAAGAGCACAAAAAAAGGCCCATTCTTCTATCTGTTCTGTTGTAGAAAACATAAGGGAATGAAAAGCTTACTCTATTGAGTGAGAGAAGGTTGTTAGAGGAAAAACAACTTCCTGCGATTTCATCAAAGACAACAAATCAGAAAATAAGCTGCTAGGGAGCTTTCTGTAGCAGTAGTGAGCACAAAAGAAAAAACTCTGTGAAGACAAAGATAAGATTAAACCAAATACTTCTCTCCAAACTTTCTTACCAAAAGCTTTGTGCCACCAGAGATATGGATGTTGAAGAAAATATGCCTTCATTAAAAAAAATAGAAAAGTTTTCATTCTTTAATGCTTTTCACATGAGAGCTTGCCAAATTTTTCTCAAAGAGTATTTTCACCCAGGCATATGGAACTTCTCTTTCTTCTTTAGTCAACCAACATTCCTAATGAATAAAGTAGCAATCCCTATATTTCTAACACCTTTAATCATTTCAGTAGGCCAGAAAGGGTCTAATTCAGCATTTTTCACATGTCTTTTTTCTCATAGATTACAAGTAAAATTCCTCACCTTCTTACAAGCTCCTTTTCATTGTATATTTCAGTACTGTTCTAAATCTCCTGGTACCTGCTTTTATGTTTGCTGAATGATTTTTTTAATCACTGCAGCTGAATTTCCTTTCAAGACATCCTTCCCTGACATTGCTCCAAGATAAAATGTGTCATAGAGGCTGACACATACTATAGCAAACCTCTCAAAAATTATTAAAACATCAGCTTCCCAGAACCTCTTAAGCACTTAAAGTTCAGTCACTAATTCTTCCAGTTGCCCATGGCTATTCACTCCTTCTTTCCCCTATAAGCCACATGGCCTGCTTCCAGGTGTGCTATCCAAGCTTTTCTCAGTGGCCAGAGGTACGTTACAATTTTTTGTTTAGAACAGTGAGTGGAACAGTAACACACTAGACTTTATTCTATCACCTGTTTCATGAAATGAGACAAGGGTGCTCATTCCAAGGAACCTCCTGCTGGCAAGACTTACACACCTGTTTACCTTCACATATCATAAACCATCCCATTGGCTCTTCTCGTGCTCCCATGCATCAAACCAAGCCCGTGTTTAAACTCTTAAGGATCAAGGTTTCCTAGCTGAGTTTAGGCAGGTTCAGAATATCATGACCTCCAGCTTTAATGGGGGTGGCAGGACAGATGTGTGACCACACTTCAGCTGCCCCAGTTTTTGATTCAGTATCATAAAATGTGCATTTCTGCAAACTGTAGGCCTTAAGC
Organism: Promerops cafer; assembly: GCA_013398275.1. Lineage (NCBI taxonomy): Eukaryota > Metazoa > Chordata > Aves > Passeriformes > Nectariniidae > Promerops > Promerops cafer. Next base: position 59,801 of record VZSE01015514.1, read on the forward strand.
CAAAAGAAACATAAAACAAGACTTATACTACTTCATTGAATGAAATATTTAGGTGTGACATAGGAGTTATTTTGCTCAGAAAAATGGAAATTTTTATCATGGTGTGGAACATTCACACATACGTGTGAATATATATATGTATATACATATAAAATAAATATGCAAATAGCAATATTAAGTTATTGTTACCTTTCTGTGTGCAGCAATGCAACATAAACAACTGATTTAAAGCAATTACAAAATGTTTGCATTTTTCTTAGAAGCTAGGAGGTCTTTTTTTCTTGTGTAATTATGTGTGGATCTATGTAAAAATGTTGTGGATCAGTTGCTGCTCTCTTCCAATTAGGTCATTTTAATTTGAAAAGTTTTTAACATTCCTCCCATGGTGGGAATTCGGCCCATCTGGGAAAAGTAGAATAGAATAGTGTCTGAAGCTTTTTGATTTAATATTTGATTTTGTGTTTTTCTACATACACACAAAGACTTACACACACAAGAAGAAATTTGGCTGGCTGTGTGTTTGTGTATTGTAACATATAAAAGTTCTCACTTTACTGTCTTGTAAATCCAGTATTTGAAAATTGAGTGCCTTGATTAATCACATCACCGTTTCAGAGCTATTCACATAATTCAAAAATGCAGAAAAAATTGATTCTGTAGTTGTTCTCCTCTTTCCATGGATCAGAGAGACCATGATAACAGGAAGAAAGAAATTAGTTGAGTAAATAATTAACTAGGGCTCTGAAACTGAGGCCCAGTAGAATGAGAAGAGCATGAACCAAATTCAGCTGAATTTATGGCAATGTAAGCTCCTTGAAACACAGTTATCTCTGTGCCCTTTTTTGAGAGCCACAGGGGAAGAATAAACACATTTCACTGCTTTGTTTTGTAAATAGAGGGAAGTGCTAGCTGTCAAATAAGAAATAGATCTAGAAGGTATATATAAAGTTGCTACAACACAGCAAAAAAGATATTATTGTGAAGAGATCAAGACCATTCAGTTTTCTCCAGCCCATTTTTGCAGATGCCTCCTAATTAAAAAACAAATGTGAGGTTCAGATGCTTTGATGAGAATTCCTTATCTATCAAAGCTTGGGTCCCAGATTAGCCAAATCTCTGTGCCAGATGCCCAGCTGCTACAAATTCATGGAATTACCCCAATTTAAACACATCAATGAGATGGCCAATTCTTTTAAGTGTACAGGTCAGCTCCTTCTACCCAGAGGTTTGGTTTTTTCTCTTTCTTTCTTAAAAAAGGATTTTTGAAAAACAGAGCATGTGCAAGTGCTAAACTGAAATATTTAAAAGCAAAAAGTGGTGTTAAACCCCCTCCAAACAGATAAAAAATCTCAACTCTGCTATGCAGTTCAGAAGTTTGTACTCAGGATAATAGTGTCAGGTTTCTCTCATATATGGAGATATATGTTTTTACAAGTAAGAGATGGAAAATAATGGTGGGACATTCTCTCTGTCAGCTTTCTAGTTTACCATCAGTGTATCTTTCAACACATGAAGCAACAGGTTTCCATTTGTCTTTTGTTTTAGAGTCACACCTTTGTTTTGTGAATGGCATGTAATATTTCTACCTCAATCATCAGAATTACTTCAGGAGCTCATTTTGAAGTTGCAGCTTGACACTTTGACACTGTCTGGGAAATTCCAGCAGAGCAACCAAAGACAACCTAAAAAACAGTTTCACCCAAGTGGAAGTGGTACCTCTCGTAGTGGAAAAACAATTAATTTTGAATGACTGCCAAAACACCGAAGAAGAGAAAAGGATTTCCCTACCCTGGAACTTCCTACCTAGAAGTGCACAGACAGGTAACAGAAAACCAATGTGTCACCACAAGCTTTAGGTTTGGACTAAAAACAAAAACAAAAAACAGAAACAAAACCGAAGTATTTTCTAGAGAGAAGAGAGTAAACGTGATAAAGAGTTGATCCAGGAGTGTTGTGGTACTAGTTCTTCAGTTTGCATAATGACATTATAAATTCTTGCTGCTGCAACAACCATGTCAGGAAATGGTTTTTCATTTAGAGGATCTGCCAAAACCCAAGCCACACAGAGAAAAACTGTTTGTCATTTCTTTGAATCAAAAGGGTTTGACATGTATGAGATTCAGCAACAGGAAATACAGCACAACAGAGAGACAGGTTCAATATCTGGAAAGTCTGAGTTAAGGAAAATGCATGTATGCTATGGGACATGGGAACTCATCAAGCTCTGGATCTGTGCACTTGTGTGTGCATCACAACTTGAAAAGAGACAGGCTTCCTCTATTCCTTGCAGGAACATAGCCCTGCCAGTCTGAAAGAGGAGTTTGTGAATTTTCTCAACGTTACCAACCTACATTGGATCCCAGGGAACATTAAAAAATGCCCAAATATTACCAGCAGACACAGAATTCAGTTGACTTTTTCAACAGCATTCCCAAACAACATTTCAGAGCTATTTTAAAGCTTTCATTTCCCTCTGACAGCTAACCTTTAGAACTGAAACTGTGAGAACAATTTCAGTGTAACTGAAAGGAAAACTTAAACTTTCCCCACGTACATGAGTGTGATGAGAAATACCACCCTGAGACTGAACTCGGGCAAAACCTGGTGGCTTATCCCAAGCAGTTGGAAGAATCAAGAATCACCCATGCAGTTCAATGAAGAGAGACTTTGTAAAGAATTATCTTGTATTAGAAGTTTTTGTGTGTGCCACCTATGATTGATTTAGTGAAAATACAGGCTCAGGAATACATTCACATATATGTATCTCTTAAGACATAGTTTGAAATGCTGTCGATGGCACAATTAATTTTAACATCCCTCCTGGAGTACAGAGAAGACTCTCACACAATTACAATGAAAACAATGCTGTAAATATTCCATCAGCCTCTCACAGAATCACAGGAAGTGTTACTGCATAGATTCTGTTTATTGCTCTGAACCGCCATGAAATTCAATCCCAAGATAAAGTTCACACAGGTAGCAGAAAAAAAAGAAAAAACAAAACAATGATGTATCTCTGAAGATCTGCCTGCTTGAAAGTAATGTGCCCAAAATTTGTTTGAACAAAATCTGAAGGAAATTAAATTCAGGGGCATTTTAATTGGTGTCAGAGAGCTATTTGTTCCAGATGATGTTGAGAAATGTAATTTCAAGTAGTAAAGGGCACAGAGATCTCTTAAGAGCAATAGATAAAGAAATGATGTGCCTATATGACCATTGTTTCGTAACTGAATTCAGATTTACAGGTGCTATACATCATTTGATTAAAACTGAGTGAGAGAGAACTGAAAACTTCAAAACTTTGGTTTGCTGACAAATCATTTGGAAAAACAAAAAGTACAAGCTAATTATTCAGAATGTTTTTTTCAGGTCTGTAGCCATCTATGAGGTATTATAAAGTGGATTTGCCAAAAACATAGCCATCAACTATTTTATATTACCTGCAAAATGTAGTTATGACATCAAACATGAGAAGACTCAAAACTTGTGCTTATAATTGTTATGGATATCTTTTTCTTTGATGTAGCTGGGAAGATGTGTTCACTTCAATAACCTCTCCTAACAGCATCTGCAAGTAACACACTGGAACAGAAGAATTGACTGAGCTCTCATGAGGTCAACTTTGACCTGAGCAGTGAGGAGTACAGCAATGCTCCTTGTGGAACAGAGGATTGAAAATACTTTGAAAAATTTCTTGAATATTTTCTTTTACCTTGTATTTATATCCTTCTACATCTATTTCATATTAAAATAGAAAAAGAAGGAAGGGATAAGGAAAAGGGGTACGTGAATTTTTTATGATCATATGAAAAGCCTCAGTTTTGTTTAATCCTTAGCCTGTTTATAGGATTAAATTTTGCTGGAGATCATAACATTTTGGTATGACCCTATTTTTTTCCCTCTTTTTTGTCTTTCTGTGTGTCTAGTTGTGGAAAGGAAAAGAAAATGCGGAGATGCTCATGAAACTTACTGCACAGTTTCACAGACCAATAGGATCAAATTAAGATCAGATGTGGAAAGGAGCAGCGATAAGGATGTGAATGGGGATGCAGTCTCCTACACCTGGTTTGAATTTTGTTGCACTCTACTAATTCAGATAGACCACCAAAACTATTTCACTGTGAAGCACTCAAAAAAAAAGAAAAATTTGTTCAAGGGGGATTACCTTTATCTTAACTTTGTATTGCTACAAAGCTAGCCAGAGGCAGGACCTCAGGTAACACACTAATATTCATTGCATGACAAAAAAAATAGGGAGAGGACCAAGCCATCATTAACAGTAATTTTAAATAAATAAGATCTTCAAATGAACATCTATGTACATTATTTTTTATCATTTATTTCTCTCATGTATGTAAGTTCTAGTTCTGGACCATCTCTGATAGAGTCAATACAAGCAGAAATAAATAAATAAATAATGAAAATGAAAAAAAAACACCAAAACCCTAGTTTCAGCTCCCAGAGCTGACTGGGCTTCAATTAAGAAAGGCTTATAAAATCCTCTGAAAAATCTTTGAAAACAAAACAGAGAAAAATACAAAGGAAGCAATCTTTGTGACTTAGCTCAATAATCTACTGATCTGCTCTGTTTTCCTGCTTTCATGACTTTATAATGGTTGTAAGAATTTTTCGAACTGAGCCTTATTATACCTGCTGTTAATAGCAATTTCCTGTAGTTATGTTTTATTTGCCAAGCTTTTTTACACTACAAAATGTTGTGCCTGTGAAAACAGACCTGAACAAAGCTCAATAAAATGATTCAAAGTGCTGATGAATTAGAATACCTGCTGATCAGCAGAAAACATGTTTATTTGTTATTGATCCTGACTCTTTACAGTCAATCTGATTAGTTTAAACTACTTTAAATTAAGGATGGATATTCTGTTTGGAAGAACAGATACAAAAACAGTGTTGCATTTTGCCAAGATATACTATTCAAAGCTGGACTGTAAGGTGACATGACACAGTGGCTTTTGTTTCAAACTATCAAATGCCAAATCCAATTCTATTCTCTTTTTAACAAAACAAACTGCCCACTTCACAGTAGAGATCATTCCAGTATAGTTGCTTTGTATGCCTTTATCCTGCTTCACATTTGTGAACTTAAAGTCAGCCAGAAGCACTGATGTACCACAGCTGGATAAAACTGCTCTGAGTATTGCAAATTGGTGATTAAATTTGCTGAACAAGTTTCTTTAGTTGGCAGCGTTGTAATTACTGCCTACCAAAGTCTGGACCATGAACGGGAGTTACTTTTTGAAAAGACTTTTAATCCAAACTTCAAAGTTATCATAGAGTCAGGTAGAAGATAAACATAGCTCAGTTTAAGAGTATAGCTAGGAAGTAACATGTCATTTATTATTAGAAGCAGGTGTGGTATCTCTCGAAAGTTCAGGGTTTGTTTTTTTTTTTCCTGGGTGTTAGGCGTCAGCATGCTGACATGTCTACTTCATAGCGATGAAAGTGCTTCTTCATCTCAGTTCACCAACTTCCAGGCTGTTGTGGAATCCTGCCAAAGTTTAGTGTGCACTGACAGATTCAATCTATCTCAGAACTAACCTCATTTTAGCCTTATTGCTGTCTGCACCACTAGATTGATGAAATAAAAAAAGAGGAAGTCTTCTATAGACTTGCAAATGAAGGAAGATGTTCTTTATCACCTCTACTCCTGAATTTTCTACCCTATTCTTTCATAATTGTGTAAAAAAATTTCCAGTGCACTAAACTTTAAAAAAAGATTTTTTAAAAACTTAAAAATATTTAACTGTTGCAGCCAAAAGTTTCTGCCATTTGCTTAAACTTGGACGGGACAATTTTTTTTTTTTAAATCACCATTATTTTCATAAATCTTATAAAAAAGAGGAAATAACGCAAAATTACTAGTGCAAACTTGGGAGAGAAATGTAACAATATCTTCCCTGCCTCTCTGACTCAAGCATCACATCTGCTGATGATACATCCCTGTAGAAAACTTCATCCCTTATCTGGCTGTGAGCAACACAACATCTATGCTGCTGTTCAGAAGACAAAAATATTTCTGCTACAAGCAGTCTTCAGATATTTGTGCCTAGCTGTCTGAAACTACAGGATCTACTGACCCTTTTGGTTATAACACCAACAGGCAAAAAAAAGGACATCTCATGCACTTCAACTGTGTAGCTGTATTGTAATTCTGATCTTGCTCTGAGGTCTTCAAGGCCTTGGAGGAAAAAAGGGAAAGGTTGGGGGGATAAAAAAGGGACAGAACGCAACCCACCAGTTCACTCATCTCCCACAACATACACAGACAAGTCTTAAACAGTGCCAGAGGAACAATTTCTCCTTCCATGGAAAATGTGTCTATGCACTGAAGAAAAAATGAACCACCAAATTTGACTCTTATTGACAGATATCTATTTATCCTAATATTGCTGTAACTCTTCTTAGCATTGTGTTTGTTTAGACAGCAGACAGTAAACAACATTATAGGCACTATGAGAAAAATATGAGCATATTATTTAAATGTGAGGGCTTGATTTTTATAAGCAAAGGAAATTTACAGCAGATTATAGTCATTAAATGAATGGGCCATATGAAGAAAGAGTAATGATAGTTTCAAATCTACTTGATTTTGCCTTTAAGATTCATGGGTTTTCTTTACTAGCCAAACTTCCAAAGAGAAAAAAATTAAATGACAAATGCTGAACTTATTTAACCATAGTGAATCTGTCTGTGTCTTTAATAAAACATTCTTTACAGGGAAAAAAAAAAAAATGGATGGAAACATACAAAAATATATTTTTTTCCCAGCAGCTTGTGCAAAAAGATATAATTTTTCTTCTCTAGACTGATAAATCTTTCTGGCTTAACCTCATTCTTTGCTCGGAAACGTTGGGTTACATGTGTGACCTGAGCCTGAGGCTGTAAAGACCACTCAAATCTGAGTATTCAGAGAAATTAGGAAATTGTGCAGAGCACACAGAAAAGGAAGGTTTTGGCTGTAGATTTGCTACCTGAAACCTAGACTGGTTAGAAAAGAATATAATTTGTGGTATTTTCCTAGGCCTTGATTTTACTTGTCTGAATGCTTGTGTTCTGCTTCTTAGTAACTCCAGCTCCTACCATTTTCCTTCAGGTCATAGGGATTTTTATCTTGGGCTTTGACTAGCTTTGTGATAATATTAATTTTTGTGGAACTCAAATCTGTTTGGGGAAAACCCCTTCTAATTCTGATCTGCCCCAATTCCCCTTTTAGTGATCAGTCAGGCCTACATCCTTCTAGATATTTAAACACATATGTACTATGCAACAGTCTAACTTTCACTGAAATAAAAAAAATCACAGATTTTACTACTTTTGGACTCCAGATTTTTTGGGTCATTTTTGTGGTTAATAGTCTTGGTGTCCTCCTACCATGTCCATTTAAATGTCTGTTGAGCTGAAGATAATAATGTATGTCCCCTTCTGCAAGGCTCTATGAATATTTTGTGTGCTTTTCTTTGGCAGAGCAAAGGAGCTCTTTGTGACAGACAAATACAGACTACATGACTCTGTGATCTATCCTACTTCAGAGTGTTGAGAATATATAAAATTTCAGTTCATGGTGCATATGGTTCAGCCCAAAATTCCAGCTCATATGGAGTTCTAAAATGGATAACTTGGACCAAAGCCTACAGAACCCATATTTTAACCTAAAAACACAGGCAGGAAGAGTCAAAACATAACTACCAAATATGTCCCAGCATTTCCTGGGCCTGGGTTCTCAGTGTTTACACTGCCATGAATTAGACTGCGAATTTAAACATCCCATTTGTTAAAAGATTATAAACTAAACTAAACAAAACACTGATTTTGTCTTCTAGGGATCAGACAGCTCACCATGCATGTAATGACATTTTACACAAACCTTTACCATCAAAATCAGTTGTGATTCCTTTATGAGCAAGGCAGTATCCAGAGGCTACGCTCTTCAGCAAAGTGGGCATTAGCTTCTCTTCTCTTCCCTGTGTCTATTTGTTACCTTTCTTCAATGGTGTGAAAGAATCACACTGGACAGTGTAAGAATTTTTTATTTATTGAGGACTGACTTCTGCTTACTTGTCTTTAATAGTGTGCATCCGTTTTTCTGACACGTTTCTCAGAAAAGCAGGGGGAAAAAAGCAATACAATTTGAATTAATTTATTAAAGTGTGAGAGAGGTCATTTTTGTATTTTTTCCATCTAGTCTCTTTCTGGCTTTCTCTTGGGAAGGTTTTAAATATTCCCTTCTACTAGCTTCCCTATTACTACCTCTCATTCAGTTTCTATTTGTGAAAATAGCACCTCCTATGCCATGCATCTAGGAAGGCCCTAAATCCACTGTTGATATGCCAATGTCTTTTAATCACAGCTGTCTCCCTCAGACCTCCAGTTGAACACACACACTCCTGATCACTTTTTCAGGGATGCTTAATAGCAAATTGACAAGCTAATTTTTTCTTGCATCAGGAGAAGTCCCTCTCAGTATTTTCTCACATACTATTTAATCAAGCTAAGGTATTGTCTCAGCTGGATCAGGGTGCTGTGCAGCATTCAGAATCCTTCCTCTCCCCTGCTTTTGCTTCCCAGTAATAATAAAAAAAATATCCTCCCCATGTCACCAGCCAGTATTTAACTTTTTCTTCTCTTCCTACTCTCTTCAGTTTTTCAGAGTCTTGCTAAAACAATTTCTTAAAACCTCAGGCTTCTTTCTCAGGTTTCCTCTCCTTGCAGTCAAAGTACTGCTTTGTCATTCAATTATCTCTCTGGAAAACTCAGACTTGAAAAAATGTTATAGTAGAAGTAAAAGTTGATTCATTCAGATGAGCTTCCATGCAAATAAATGATCATCAAGAGTTAAAGCCACTTTGCTGCCAGGACTCTGTTACTTTCTCTGAGAATTGCTGTGTAAAGTAAGGCAAGAGAAAGGATAGATAAGCTCTTGATAATAGAGAAATTACAGTATCAAGTGTGTTGCATGTTATGTACATACGTACACACATTTCCTAACCTGTCACAATATTTAAAAATTCATTGATGTTGTGGCACTAACAACAAGTGCCACTTGTTAGTGCCACACTAACAACACTAAAGCACTGGGCAGCACTAACAAGTATTTTCTAGGAAAATGTTAACTGGATTTTCATTTGAAAATGAGTGTTATCCACTAAGAAGGGAAATCGCTATGAAAATGCAAAGTTTGCAAATAAAATAAATATGCACAGATATGATTTCAATTCACAGTAAGACTCCTTTATGTTACATTGGCTGTGTGTAAGAGATTTAGTATACGCATTTTACCCAGAAGATTCCTCAACACTGCATTAAAATATCCTACACTATAGCATAAATGAAATTTGAGCACTGTATTTTATTAATTAGAAGCCAGGATCCCATGAAAATTTAATTGCTAGAAGGACAAATTCTCTCTAAATTTCTCTCTAAAAGAGGAGAGAGATTCTGCTGGACTTAAATCATCAGTCTTTCACTGACTTCAGTTGAAGTAGACCATGAACATTTTGTACAGCAGATTATCTTCTGGATCATCACTAACACATGCTTCTTCTGGCCTTGGCATTCATTGAATTAGTAGCAAGAATGCAGTTGGGAGGAAATGCAAAGCCTCAGGTGGATGGTCAGTTCAGCAGGAAGTTGTGAAAACAAAATGGTCCCTATCTCAAAGCAGTAGGGTGTTGGTTTGTAAATCTATCTCCCACCAGGTGATGTTCTGTCATCATGGCTGTTGCCTGCTGTGTCTTCTGCCCTTTGCATTAAAGTTCCCAGGCACTCACCCGCATAGCTCTCCTTTTGGTAAATTTAAAAGGTTAATTACCAGGTTCTTTTCTTTAGTACCTTATTTAATAAAACCATTGGAATCCCCACCATGCGCTCCACGAAATATTAGTCTTTATACATAATCATGTTTGCATTATTGACATAGGTTAATCTGTTGCCTTGGTGATGGAGAATCTAGGATTTTTTACCACAAATGTTATTCTGTTCTCCAGAGAAAGAAGGTAAATGCATGATGCAAATAGCCTGCTAATTCCACCTTTCATCTGAACTTACATCTTTAAAATAGAAGTAATTAAAAGTGAAGTTCAAAGTATTCTGAAGATATCTACTTTTCCCTATCTGTCCATAAATAGAACACAATATTAGGATGTGAAGAACACCAGTATTAATTCAAATTAATTCTGTCAATTAATATCTGCTTCTTTATATGACATGTCACAGCTTCAGTAAGAGACCACTACTGAGCAATCCGATTTGACTCCAAGCCCAGGCTCATCTTCTTCCATTTACAGCAAATACAGCAAATCTACAAAGCCAGAAGTCACAGGCAGAGTTATTTTTAGCACAGTCACATGACTGGAATTTGGAGAAGAAAATAGCACAGTTATTGAACATCCCTACTGTGGATGCATCATGGGAGAGAACCATATAACAGTTCTTTTTCTGTGACACAGTTGAGAAAATGTAGAAACCAAATTTACTCATGACATGACCAAGCTTGACAAAGATTTGCTGTAAAAATCCTGAAATTTCATCACTCTTTTTTTAATTTCAGTGATGACAATAATAAACAAGATAGCATGCTGTAGGGAAAAAATACATCGACTTTTAAATACAATTATCAAATTTTCAATTGTCACAATTATTTTAACACAATTTTTTAGATCACATAAAAGTAAAAACCAGGAGCACTAGACTGTCAGTATCTCAGGAAATAGATAAAAATTACAGTAGACTGATCACTGTAATAAAAGTGATAAGAGGAGACAGCCCCACACTCCTTTGCTTTGTAGACAGAGTGAGGTCAACACATATCAGACTCTATAAATCAAAACTACAAGATATTGCTGTATTTTGTGCTATTTTTTTCCTTTATCACTTGAAACATTAAAAGCATAGCTATTAGTTTTATAAATCCAAGCCTAGGTTTGAATTCTTAAATAAGGACACGGACAGTTTTTTCTGAATTGCTAACTCTTCAACCCTACAAAAATCAGCAATGCATAAGGAAACTAACTTGCATTTTTGTCCTAGACTGTCTACAGATTTATACTGCAATGGTAATAAGCCAGTTGGTTACATGAAGAAAAGGGAGGAACCAAAACAGACAAATCTTGGAATCAATTGTTCTATCCATTCAGGCTCTACACCTATCGAGTTTTCAGGTACACAAATTTTTACTGCATCTTAAAGAAGCTGAATCTCTAAAGATGCCATTTTTCTCTTTTCTCTACTCCCTTGGTTGTTCTAAGCAGAGAAAAGATGGAAGTAATTCAAACTGGCAGCTGCAGGCAAATTTGGTGGTAAAAATAGTAACTAAGAGCTTGGAGCTGTTTCATAAGATCATTTCTCCAGCAGTGAGGTTTCTGTTTAGACAGAGAAAACTAGAGCTTTTAATTCTCTAGATGAGTTCTGGAAGCAATAATTCTAACAAGTGAGGTTGTTCATAAAACCTATATGATGTCCAGCACTATTACAAAATCTCTTTGTCTTGCAACGCTCAATACTTGGAAAACTTGCAAATTAATCCATTGGCTCCTAGTCCAAAGGCGGGCCGTTGGTTTTCTCTTGCCCAGGAGGAGAAATTTCAACAGATGAGAACTCAGTAGTGGAGCCAGTTGAAACATTCCAAAAAATTACTCACATTAATAAAAAAAAAAAGTTATGTTTTGTGAACATTTTTTGATCATTTCTCATGAGCAGAAAGGGCAGAACATTGGGGATAATTCCATGACACTCATCTAACTCTGTCAAAAACCACCAAGGCCCAGAAGACATTCACTGAGATGGGGCTTTTGTACATGCCACACTAAGCACCAGGCGAGGGCAACCCAAGTATGAATGCACTCCTGGGCGCACAGCAAGGGCCCCAAGGAGAGGGGAGCTGCAGAACACGAGCACACATAGGCACAGACATAGAGATGCTGGCAATACACACAGAGCAGCTTGCAAACAGCTGGATGCTTTTGTTCTGTGTGGTACAGACACAGTTTTATGCGGGGGGCAGAGGAAATAGGAAGTCTTTGTGCCCCGCTGTCCCTTCCTTACATAAGAACCAGGCTGAGCAACAGGGCTCTCCACCAGCTCCCTGACTCCTGCCCTTAAGGCAGAGGCAACAGCAGAAGAAAAGGGACACTATTTAGAGAGAAAGAGAGGGATAAATTGACCCCTGCTTTTCCCTGCCATGTGGCAGCAACACATCACAGCGGTGGCTGTGTTTCTTGCAGGAGGTGAAAGCCGACTTCCTGCTTTGTCATTTAGGGAAGCGCTGCCCTCCCTCAGCTCCAGGTTCAGCACAACTGATCTTCTGCGGGGGGTTAAGGTAGAGAGGGAATTTTTAGGTACCTCCAGCACACTGAAATCTTCAGGCTATGCAGTGAGCACATTGAGAAGCAGAATACTGAAGTCTGATACTGCCAGGGAGAGCATTTATGCTGCTGTGCTGTTCTCTTTTTTAAGACAATGCCCAAGGAAATCACTCTTACCTTTAAATTATTACACACCTACATTTGATTATAATAAAGATATTATTACACTGATGTAACTGTTGCTGGGGAAGTGCAGTAACATGTAGTTCAAAACTGGTTTTCAGTTCTGAGGAATAAAAAGCTAAAGCAAATTATGTATCTGTCACAAAATGGATAAATAAAATAAATCCCAGTAGAAAGACCAGATATGAATGGTGTAGATGGGCATAATCGATTCAGAGATCTGAGGAACTCTGAATACTGTCTGTTGGCAAAAAAAATAAGGGTAAAGCTGGGGGAAAAAAAAAAAAAAGTGTGTATCTCTAATGGAATTCATTCAGCCACAGGGTTTGGGGATTCACTATAGAAAAGGTACGTAATTAATTATGCTTCAATCCTTGACCTATTTTATGTCAGTAAACCACAAATGCTTATGTTCATGCTAAGCCTAGAAATAAAATTAATGCTGTGTCAGCTTGCAGGGTGAAAAACACTACATTTTTGTTGCCTCCATGAAAGTATATTTAATTACCTCCTAAGGCTAAAGCCAATAGGAAGGTTAAACTGGGATCCATTCTTATTATGCGTTACTCAGACTTCTCTTAACTAGAAATGCATAAGGTTTACACCAAATAAATATAGCCATCTCCAGGCCTATTTGCAAAGTAATTTAGGATTTCCTTCAGTAATGCCTTGAGGTTTGCTTGGTGAAGAAGTCTGAAAGATGGAACTCCTTCTGGACAATCTGACTTAAGACCAAAGAAATGTCACCTTAGATATTAATCCTGAAGTCATACAGCAGAGCACAAAGTGGTTTAATAGATCTTCCAGCAGGTCTTACAGCTGATGGAGGTAGCTAAACTCCTGAGAGCCTGAGCAACACTCTAGTTCAGGGCAACTGTGTCCCAGAACAAGGCACAGTCTTGTCTGCTTTTGCTCTCCTCTGTGTCATCTTGAACTAAGTAGTGCAGAGTGTGTCCCCCACCTCAGTAGTATAATAAGCTTTATTTGTCATTCATGCCTAATTTTGGTTATCAACTAACTCCGTGAAAGGAATCACAGTAGTCACCCAGCCACGTGTCAGAAACTTCAAGGTATTTTGTGTCTTTTGAACAGTACAGCTAGCTCAGCCTGCCTGTAACAGAAAACCAGGAGACAAATATTTCACCTTGATTCTCTAATAAAACTAGAAACTGTTGGGAATAGCAGACATTTTTTTCTTGTCCCTGATTTTACGCTAACAGCTATTATATTTTTAATTTGTGAACTATCTTATTCTAATTTTGCTGCAATATAATTATCACTCAGTTTTCAAGGATAATTTGGACCCACTGTTACTACTTTTTGGCCATTTTCCTGAAATCAAAAGAAGACTCTTAATAATAAATATATAACTGTGATACACTGTTGGAACTTTGGGGTTGTCCTGGTTTTGGCCAGGACAGGACAGGGTTAATTTTTTGCAATATCCAGGAGGTGGTGTGACCAGAATCCTAATGGTATTTCATACCAAGGGACTCTCTCCCACTTGCAAGGGAGAAAATGTGGTGGGGAGAGATGTCTGTTTTTTTATATTGTTGTGAGGTCCAGCATGAGCATTTTTGCATGTGCACCATTCTTTTTGTTTGTATACTTCTGTTATTAATATTGGTGCTGTTACTGTCCCTTTTTAACCTCATCACTGTTTCCAGTAAATTGTTCTTATCTCAAGCCATGATATTTGCCTTTTGTGCTTCCAGTTGGACGGGGAGGGACAAGTGAGCATTACCTTGGTTTTAGCAGGAGCCCTAAATTGAAGAAAACCCTCTCTACACTACTTCATGGGTATAAAGGAGTGTGTCATGAGAGAAAAGACAACTAGAATTTAAACTGCTGTACGTTGGCCTTATTTACCCTACAAGTAAAAGAGGTTAAGTAAAACGCCAGTTAATGCCACTTCCAGTACAATCCATTAGGATCTTTGGACATACTACTACTATTAAGTCTTCTTATGTTACCATTTAATGTATCACCATACAAATGAATCTTTGCATTTTTTCAGACATTTTTCCCAATCATTTTCACAGTGATGTATCTCTACATACCTGTACAAAGCACAAAGCTGTAAATTTAAGAACAAAGATTGAAAAAACCCCACACATTTTTATAGAGAATCAGTGAATGTCATAAGTCAAGTCTCAGTGGATTTTATACTTCAAAACTCTCTTAGGAAGAGTTTTTCATTATAAGAAAATATTCACCTTTTTAATAAAGATTTGTTCATAAAAAGACTTCCTCATTATGTCAGTTGCAAAACTCACATTGAATTCAGCAGAAATCCTGCAGTCTAAGCAGCACACTACTTTTAAAAGATATGGAAAGAGCAATAAATTTAGAGTAAAATATCCAAATTCTTGTAAATAAAACATGATTAAAAACTGCATTCTTAATAAAAATGTTCTTCTATACTCCCATGTCTGGCATCAAGTTGATAATTCACGAGAAATTAGAATTTTAAATGGACAGATAAAACAATAAGCAAAGCCCTTTTTTTAGTGACTCAGAGCTAGGTTTTCATTTTAACACATTTCCTACTGATATCTTGGTACACATTTCGCTGAGATGTGTAGTAAACAAACTTCAAACGATGCCTAAAGCAGGAATACTGGATCTGTCACCTTAGCTAACTCTTACAAATTTGACAAAAATGTTTTTTTAGTTGCTACTCTGGAAATTTTTTCATCATTCTTAAAAGCAAAAGGAGGAGGATACAGACAGAGAGAGGGAAAGTAGGAGAGAAGACAAGGAGCCAGCAAATATTTTGAAGGGTTTTTGAGGAAAGTGCACTATACCAGTAAGTGTACTACAGGAAATAAGACAGGCACACAGTTCCCTGCTGGTGTGTGTGGAGAGGGCACTCACAGGAAGACTCCCAAAGCCAAGCCTAGAAACTGCAAGTCATGCTAACACCATTTCTTGTGACTGCTACTAATATTTCTGGACTCCAGAGCCTTCACTGCAAGCCCTTGTCACACGAATTTGCTTATTTTCTGGAGAAAATTAACTAAGGTTATAACACATGCTATTTTAAAAGCAATTCTGGAAACAGAAGTTGCTTCTCTTCAATTTAACACAAGCTTGTCTTGTTGCCTTTCAGGCATGAAAAAACAAAAATATAAATACGGTAAATATGTAGCCCCCAAGAACGCTTTGCCTTTCTGTCACTTTGAATTCGCAGAGTTCACGTGCTGGATACTGTATCCTTTTGAAGAGATCTAGGCCTTCAGTTGAAATAACAAATACTCACACTCTCAAACGCTGATATCTGAGAGTCATTCCCCACAGGAAAACTCAAGTAGATAAAAATTCTCCCCAAGCTCTATCTTGTAATCATTCTTCAAAACAGGATGCACAACTCTCATTTGAAGGTCAGGTGTTAGAATTAAGAACAGTTATGCATGGACTCTGATTTATGTAAGAGTTTCTAAAGCATAACTGGATCAGTGCAGCTATGCCATACCCTGGATCAAGAACAGGCCATGCATTCAGTGGTGCTGTTCACAGCTGTCTATGACATTGCCCAGGGCAAAAAAAACATCAGAAAGTGAGTGTGTCTGTGCTTCCTCCACTCCTGGACCTTTGCTTAAGCCACCTGCAAAGGTGAGTAGATCTAACACTACAACTAGAAATTGGAGCATGGAAAGTGTAAATACAGATTGTTTTACGCTGAGTGTGTGCTCAAAACAATAATCACCAGCTCAGAGGGTCAGTTCTAAGCAGTAATGCCTGAAAGGGACACTAGTGGTGGGTGTACATCAGAACCCTGTGTTTTTCTAAAAGACTGGGGATTGGCTCAATTTTTTGCAATTAACTTAGGAAGAAAAGTGATTTAAATTAGGCTTTAGCAAAATCTAAGGTTAGACAAGTATGACTAGACTCGCTACTATTTCAATAATAATTTGTCCATAATGTTTTCCTCTGACTAAACCAAGAACCTCCTACTCAGGGACAAGGATTTAACTTTGATCCCTAGAGTAATTACCTTCCTCAGGATGTTCCTATTGATCTGCTGACTCCTCTACTGATATACCAGCAGACAGAAGACAGCCCACTTCAATTAAATGTCATTCCTCCTGCCCAACAAGGACTTCAGTATGAACTTAGTCCTCACACTCGTGTTCACATTGAAATACCACCATTGCCACTGCTTCAAGTCAGGGCCTTCTGGGTCTTGGCATTTTGGTTTGGGTTTCTTAAAGAGATAGAGGGCAAGGGTCATCACAGCTTCTTTTCTTCAGCTTCTGGGGTCTGAAATTACCCATCAGGGAGAGGAACTAGAAGAGGAGGTCAGCAGAGAAACTTGGGAGAAGTGGAAGTGGTCATATTAAAAACAGCAGAGGAAAGGCACGGTTAGTAAGTCCTATGACAAAAAGAATGTGAGAAGTAAGCCAAAAGAAGAAAAACTACATAAAGCGTCCACTCTGAATGATCTGACTGCTCTAAGTTGAAGATATTATGTCATCATTTTCAGAGAATGACTGTAATAAATATCTTTTTGCAGAGGTGCACAAAATCTGTATCAGTGTTAGGCATAATTCTGCCAGACACTTTGCAGCAATTAAAACAGTAACTATTGTTTCATAGCAACTCCACAATGCAGAAAAGATGATATAAACTACTGATTTTACGAAAACATTTCATCTGAGGACTAGAAACATCTGATTATAATCAAAAATACACAATATATTTATAACCAACTTGCCAGCTAAAACCAAATTACACAGAACTGGAAGGATCTAAAATCCTTTACACAAAAGAAACATTAACAATAGTCAATAATTGACTAATCATGAAGTAGAAGATGTCATTGGGAATAAAGAGTTTTAGGCATATATCACTTATTATCCCATTTACAAATAATTTATTAATAACTAAGAAATTTTTAATAATACTCCTGAGTATGTCACAATCATGGATAATATGTACTATAGCTGGTTATAAGCAATGCATTATTATAAATTATGCATGGATTTCTAGGACTGATTAATGACATTTGATTAAAATTCTGCTGGGTCTATTAATGACATGTTGCACATAATTTATAAAACCTTGATATAAAGTTCTATAAATATTTATTTTGACTTTTAAGTTACAGTCCTTTTTCTTCACATAATGGTTAAATCAATGTGTGAAGAAAATTAATGGAAATTACTATTGCAGAAAGCATATTTTTGCCACATATCATTTTTCAAGAAAAGTACTTGTGTTTAAAGACTGGAAATCAAGATTAAAATTACTTCATATTCAGATTACAAAGTGTCTTACTAATTTACTTTATCAAGTTACTTTATGTGCCAAATTCTCTGCTTGGACACTTCTGTTGACGCACTACTGTCAGAAACAGCTATGAGATGAACCATGCCTTTGAAACAGGAAAAATACTGAATCTGAAATGGTGCCATAGCAAAGGAAATTCTGGTACCTTTAATTCATTCTCCCTTTCAGGCTCAGGTCTGCTTCCAGACCGTTCTTTTATGATACACCTGTTTCCTACCTTCACAGTTTTATTGAATTTCTGACAATCACATGCAGCCTAAAATCTGATCATTTGCCTGTACATGTGTTGCAAAGGGATGATTTAAGGTATCTTGAAATTTCATGTCTGCTTCTCATAGGCCTTTATTGTATATGTGCCTGTCTTCCTCCCATGTACTGTCTTCTGTGCTGAATATTTTGTTATTGTGCCCATTAAACAATGAATTGGTAACCTACTGTGAAGAAAATAAAACTCACTGTTTAAATATTTACCTAAAACCTGACTTTAAAAAAAGGGTTTCTATTTGCTTTTCAGTATTCTGAAAAAGTTCAACAAAGAAAATATTGAGAACTCTTCCAGTCACTGGTTGAAGAATGATCCTTTATTACTCTTCTTGTCATCTTTTTTCTAACAGGGTTCCTTCATGGATATCTGTATGACCTTTTGCATTTTCACTGTCCTAGGGTATTTGAAGGGACACAATGATTGAACTCATTCTTGTGTTGGTTGTGCTCTGCTGACCTTCACTATGCTGAAAATCAACAGCTTTACCAAATTCTGGTTTTTCCTCTCACATGAATAAAGGTACTAGGCTGATTCAAGGTCTTATTCAAAAAAACAAACAAACAAAAAAAACACAAACAAACAAACAAAAAACCACAACAGAGAAGATGTGTGAATTTCTTAGCCATTTCTTTCCTTTCTATAGACTAGAGGGCTGCATTCCCCCCATATAGCAGCACCAAATATCTGTCTTTCAGACTGCCAGTACACCTCTCTTCTGTGGAAAAGATTTCAGAATTAGCAGGACTGTCATAGCATTTCCAAATGAAAGGTTTTTGATGTTTCTCTAATCCCACTATTTTGGACAAAAATGTAGAAAAGCCTAAATCCCTCTCATCTGTCCTTAAAATGACCAGCCAAGTAATTGTGTAGCTGTGCAATCCCACCTACAGTCTAAACAAGCCACGTGCAAAGTGCTTCATGAGGACTCCCCTTCCAGAGGTACATTCTAGCAAATGTGCCCTGCAGGCCTGGCGCAATTGGTTCTCTGATATCAACTATTTGGCAGCTCACTGTTTGCACAGTATAGTCTGGTTTGTGCTTGCAGACAATACCTACTGTGGTCAGACTATTTACTCTGTAAATAGAAAAAAAATTCCCCAAGGGAACTGAGGCAGTAACAACATTTTGCTTTTAATTATTTGACTAAATTAACCAGTTCCAACTGTCTCAGATTTGAGTTTATAGTAATTCCATTATTAATTCAGTCTTCCTCACATAGTTTACAACAACCATGCACAAACCTGTTGTATAAAGTGAAATAATGCCTTAAGACTAATAATTGATAAGGTATCATGCAGAGTATTACCAGCTTGCAGTCTGAAAGTTTCATTTATGTACATGCTACACAGGCTTTTATTATCTTTGCTTCTTGAAGTTTCCATCTAAAAATGCATTAGGCCTGTGATAATGGCATATCTGAACACTTAAAGCTGATAAAATAGTATTCCCTGTTTTCCAGGTCTCTTTTCTTTGCATGGGAAACAACTTATTAAAGCCTATCCTGGTAAGAAAATCCATAAACATGATCCACTCTTGAACTAAGTCCTACACTTCTGAAGATAATCCAGCCTCTCTGAACACAGACCGTGAGTTTTACATAAAAGCACATTATTCTTCAAAGTGGCTCAGCTATACCTGAAACTACTTTGCTACATATCTAGGAAAAAGTGGGAGAAGTGGTGGGACTGTGAACTGCAGGAGTAACTCTGGAAAAGAACTCAACCATTTAGGTCTTTCTAGTCAAAGCAATGACACCTATGGGAGTTTTCAAATATTCCTAGGAGTCTATTTCCATTTATTTCAATTAGGGATTAAAGAGGCTACTTGCATCTTTCTGCCTCTAAGTATTTTTCAAATCTGGCCACTAAGCCATGCAGCCTAAAATCCTGAATATCTTTGTCCCAGAGCCATAATTCCTCACTAAGCCTTGGACTGGCTGATCACTGTTCCCATGAGTTTCTTACCAAATAATGACTTACAGAACATACTTAAAAAAAAAATAATCAGCTCACTTAAAGAAATATGATGTTCTCATTGCTGTACCTCAACCCTCACTTGCAATAACTTCTTACTGATATAATTGGAAGAATCTTTTTGTCCTTTATCTTGAAAAAGAAAATAAAAACAGACAAGTCTTAGCTTTATTTGCAAGAGATAAATAAAACTCCACTAAATGAAGTTGAGAACACACCTCAATCCCCCACCTCAAATTTCTACTTATGTGGTTATAAAAAATACATTGTTCTTTCTAATCTTATGAGTTATTCAGGGGATACTCTTCAGGACAATGAGGTGATTAATTGAAAAACAAAATAGAGAACAACCATTTTATTTTTCCTATGTGTAAATATGTTTTGTTTATGACATCCATTTAATCATCTGAATACTGAAGAAGTATTCAACACAGCATAGTCAGAAGAGCAAGAATGAACTTCTGGACTTCATTTCTGGCATAGGGTGAAAGTTCAGTCTAGCTCAGAAGATGCATTTAGCTATTTCTGATTGTTAAACATCGGCTTGTTCCTGCCTACTAAATAACAAATTTGGTTATGCCCTGCAGTGGTTGAAGAAAACCCCTCTTCATATTTCCATTGTGACACTTCATGGGATCATGGGAACTCCACACATACTTTTTTCTTTTTTTTTTGTATCTTCCTATAAGTATCTTCCTAAAATATCTTAAACCAAAATAATAGTTGCAGACAGCTTTTTAAGCTATCTTGAAAATTAGGCTTTTCTTGGCCAATTACTGAAGTTAATTTGCTTAACACAGTATTTTCAGCTTTTCCTCCTCTTGTTTGAATGAAATTATGTTAAAAGGCTTGTGTTACAACAAAACCACCAGAAACTTTTACTTACTTGTAAAGTTACTCAGAATTTTGATAAAGTTAATGTATACATTTCATTAAATTCAGACTTTGGCATAGGTTGGACTAGTTCCAGATTCATAAGCCCATGTTTTTAAAATTCAGTATGTAAAACTGCCTATCCAGAGAATTTCTTTGGGCCTGAGATGGTATCTTACAGAGTTGTTCCTCCCATCTACAAGCTTCTCCTCATGCTTGGTATGATGAACAGATTCATCATTACAAAGAAGCCATCAGGCAAGGATCTGGTATTCAGCTTTGAATAAAATCTAAGTTCTCCAGAAAGGCCCCAGACCTCTCACCTAAGACCTATTTCAGTAAATTATTCTCCTAAAAAACAATTGAGTGAGCATTCCTTATGATTTCTGACGCTGATGACAAACAACACATCTCTCCCTGGGGTATATCGATACAGTTACACAGAAATGGAATGACATCTCTAGAAAACAGCAAATCTTTGAACCTTATTTTACCCCCTCTCTCTAGTTTGACAGTAGAACATTCTCTGTGGTGTAAAAGAATAACTATTTTAATAATGTCAGAAGACATTGAAGAGGGCAGGGAGACATTTAAGTCATTGAGGAAATTAACAGGCCATGTTAGAGTTATAGGATCTAAAGGCGTCAAATGGCCTCCAATATTGACTCTCAAAAATTTTAAAACTATCCAATCTCTGAGTGGGCACTGACCAGCAAAGTAATTTCTTAGTCATTATTTCAGTTATATGGTTCAGTCTCAGATATTAGTAAAACATCAGTTCTCAGATGATTCATGGCTGGGATTTTTATGGACACAGCAGGAAAACACATGCAAAACTGTGAACATTTTATAACATGGATCAGAGTTCTACAGAAAGAATAAAGGATGCAAAATATTCCACAGCCATTGTACCAAAGGATGTAGATGCCTCTGATCTTACTGTGACTACCACCATCACATGCAGCAATACTGCTCCTCTATGACACATCACAATGCTCAATTCTAGGGGCACAAGATCAGTAGAGACCAGCACACATTACTGCATTACACCAGTGGGGATTTTCTTTCTCTATTTGCTCCTTGCTGCTTTTCCCTATTAGCCTTGTTGCTCTGCTCTGTTAGTTTTTCATTCCTGTAAGGTTCCTATCTCTTCTACTCTCTTAGTAAGAACAAGACTGTGAGATTCTCATGATTCCCAGCCTATGAAACACAGCATGTAGGAGTTATAAAGAGAAGAAACAGTAGCTAGCTAAATCAGCACAGAATGAGTAAAATTGTGATTAAAAAAAAGAAAAAAAAAACACATTATGAATGATCATGATTCCTTTTCACTTAGATGCTCAGTGTATTTTTCCACATGATGGATTACTCCAGTTTGAAAAATGAACAAATTTAACCCAGTAACCTTAACCAATAGTTCAAGGTTCATTAAGGGGTACTGAAATCCCACTCTCATCTTCATAATCCATTTGATGGACATCTGCATAATGTCTTAAAA
Organism: Promerops cafer; assembly: GCA_013398275.1. Lineage (NCBI taxonomy): Eukaryota > Metazoa > Chordata > Aves > Passeriformes > Nectariniidae > Promerops > Promerops cafer. Next base: position 82,205 of record VZSE01015514.1, read on the forward strand.
AACAGATGGATGAAGAAATATTTAACTATTTTATGCATTTTATTCAATTTTAGGAACTAAAAATTGCAAAGTACAAAACAGACCTGATACCAAAGCTGGGTTACAGATATTTAAATATTCAGAGGAAATGGACCCAGGGTTTTATGTCTGCCTTACAAAAGCAAAGGCCTCAGCTTTGAAAAATGCATTTGAAGAATTCAAAACAGAATTAATTCATGTTTAAATAACTAAAATATATTACTTTTATCTATGCAGTAAGACATTGTCCTGAAGTATACCAACTCGTGTTAGAAATTTTTGCATTGTGACAGCTTGTGCCACTTCTTTAACACAGAACAGGAATTCTGAGCAAGCAAGTTAACTAACCAGTTTTTGCTAAAAATATATGCAGGTAGTGGTTATTAAATTTTATTTTAATTCAGTTTTATTGTCAAACGATTCATGTCACTAATGTCCCTGACAGTTCTAACCTGATAGAAGAGTGACCTATCAATTAATAGATGCTAATCAGGACAGGTTGCTCAGAACTAGCAAGCTTTCTTTCAGAGGCCACAGACAGAATTTCAGCTGGTATAGGAAGATACAGTACTTCAGAGGCATTGAAAGATTTGGTTATGACTTTTTATTTCCTCACTCTTTTGATACCTCATTAGCAATGATGAATGACTATCAGACAGGTGGGTAAGCCTCTCCTGTATGTTCTCTTGCTATTTAATTAAAGCAATTTTGTATAGGTTTCCTAACTTCTGTAGTAAATTAAAACTATTTTTTAATCAAGGTTTTTGTATGAGGACTGAGTTTTAAATTTTGACCCTTAAGTTACCACACCTGCAATCTCATCTATTAAAGGCAAGCGAGAGAATGTGATTTGGTCAGCTCACCTTTGACAGTTTAATTTGAACTTCACTTCCAAAGCCTCTTTTGAACAAGCCCCAAGCAGAAAAATAACAGTGTTCCTCAGAAATTGAATATTTTTCAAGTTGTAGCTCAGCATCGAAACAAAGGAGAATTAATCAGCCAAAAATAACATTAAGAAAAGCAATTATTTTCGTAAACCTTTAAGGGGCCAAACTCATCCTAAAAGGATCCACCATAAATAGTAACAGAACCTCATATGAACATCATATGTGTGCAGATACAGCTGTACACAGTTCAAGGAAAATATCTAACGTTATGTTAGATCTAATTTAAAGCAGTGCAGAAGGTCAAACAGACAAGAAAAATTCTGCTTCCATGCTAGAGGCAGGACTTAAGATAAAGACACTATTAAATTCCCCGTGCTCAACACAGACCTGATTTCTTCCCAGGAATGGTTGTCATCATGACATCTGAAAATTAACACAGATCTTGAACAGGTTTGATAACACTTAATTCTCAGGGACACGTCACTCTTACACAGACAAGGTCAGAATAAGTCAAACCAAACTTTTGTGGTCAAAGCTGGAGTTCAAAGCATATTGATCCTGGAAGGGTAAGACATATATCAGCTGTTCATGTGAATTCAGGCAGTGATGGCTGTACACCTTACCAGAAGCCTTCTTGTGGAGCCTCCAGTTGCTGCTCTGCTTCTACTCACTAGCTGGGGGTAGGGCAAGCATGTCCTGGATGTCAAATAGGTTAAATGAAAGATCAGACTAGGAGAGGGGAGGAAGACTAACACTGCTATGTCCATTAAAGACAAACAAAATGTAACAGTGGCTTTTGTCAGAAGATAGGAGAAGGTGCTCTCTTCAGGGCTCTAACCAAGCCTTCAAGGCTCTTTGGCTGATTTATGGTATGATTTTCACTAGCAACAAACTATCAGGCTATACAAGGGGCTGAAAAGGTATTACTCAGTCCTATTTGTTATAATATGTGAAGAAAATAGATGATCATGTTTTAAATAGAAAATTACTAACTTCATTATGATTTTTTTTTTTTTTTTTATGGTGTTGTTCACTATGAATTCACCTGAATGCTTGAGAAGAGTAGCATTTACCTTCACATTTCTGCTGCCAGGAAAAGGGATGAAATTTTAAAGACAGCAAGACAACCCAGTTTAGAGGTTGGCAAGAAAACATTTACAGGAACACTACCTTGAGATGAGTAGTATCTGTTTCTTCAGAACCCTTATCATTCTTACAGCTATTTCGGTGCTGGAGTTTCAGTTTCCAATGGATCCAGTAGCAGCTGTGGATGTTTAGCACTTTCTTTGAAACTCTGGCTTATACTTAACAGGAATAAATTTAACTTGTCAAGACAGAGAGAATTCTTTCACACAGCACCCAACTGCTTTAGTCTAGCAATAACCTTTTTATTCCTGTGGTCCCATCCTTCATTGGATGCAAGCCCTTTCCTCCACGTTTGATGTAAGCAACACTTGAATTTCTGCAGCAGTAAATGAAGCCTAGTCCATACACAGATTATAAATAGTAAATTATAAATATCAGTTAAAGTATTATTCCTTTATGTCCTTCTGATTTTAAAAAGTAAAGTATATTTAGCAATTATCCTTCCATAGAGCCATCCATACAGCAGAATGAAAGTGTCAGTCCAATAGAAAAGAAGGGTCATCACATGATTAAATGATAGATGGTATCACAGAGTTGCAGAATGGGTCAGGTTGGAAGGGAACACAGTGAGTCATCTGGGCCAGCCTCCCTGCTTGAGCAGGGTCATCCTAGGGCACGTGGCACAGGATTGTGTCCAAGCAGTTCTCAAATGTCTCCAGTAAGGGAGACTTCACAACCTCTCTGGGAAATCTGCTCCGGCTCACAGGCACCTGCACAGTAAAGTTCTTCCTTGTGTTCAGGTGGAACTTCCTGTGCATCACCTTCTGCCCACTGTCTCTTGTCCTGTTGCTTGGCACTGCTGAGAAGAGCCTGGCTGCATCCTCTTACCACTCTCCCTTCAGATCCTGACAGACATTGATGAGATCCCCTCCTGGTCTTCTTCAGACTGAAGAGGCCCAGCTCTCTCAGCCTAACAAGACATGCTCCAGTACCTTAATCATCTCTATTACCCTCTGCTGGCCCTGCCCTGGGAATTCCTTGTTTCTGCTGCCATCTCTACTGTTGAGTTAGAAAGAGACCATATTTTATAAATAACAGGGACTCATCTAAACTCTTACAAATAGGAAAGAGCATGACAGCAAATCATCTTTCTTTCTTTCTTTCTGAATACATTTTAGAATTTTCTGTCACTATTGGACTAGAACCATTTTTAATTTAAGCTCATTTCTCACACTTTTCTTTCAATGTCTACAGACACATCCCTTCATTTTTCATCTTTTCATGAATTTAAATTAGGTTATCTGCACAGGACTCATGTAAGAGATACATATTTGTTAGTAAATAAATTAAAGCCATCATCACTATTCTCTTCCCAGCAGTCAAGTGTTTGAGGCATCGGAGTTCTTACCCCATTATGACTTTAGAACTATATCACAGGACAGAAAATAATTTCACCATGGTTCTTGGGATCAGTGATTTTTGCAAATGTTTTGTTTTAACAAATAAAATTGAATGCTTTTCTTATTAGGTAAATTGCAGTTCTCATTCAAACCCTAGATGAATCCTTGCTTGCCATTGATTTTGATGGCAGTCAGAAAATGAGGACAAGAGAATTCAGTATTTCATTATAATTCAGGAACTAGAGGGCATCCAATGAAATTTCCAGGTCTCAGATTTAAAACCACATTACATAATAAACTGTCCAACTCATTGACACAGTAAGCTGTTGAGGCCAAAAGACTGAACACGCTCAAAAAAGAACTAGACAAAAATCACAGAAGACAGCTCCACTAGAGGCTTTTAAAAACAGTGGACAAATAACAGCCCCTGGCTCAGAAAGTCTGCCCTGTTAAATGCCTTAAACTGGGAGGTTTCAAAGGAGCATTGTTCTGCGCCTGCCCTGATTTTCAATCTCCCTCTAAGCACCATCTATGACCTATCATCAGAGTAGGAAACAGTGAGCTAAACAGAACTTTGATCTCAGTCTATATGACATGGCTTTGGAACAACAAATCTTTAAAAATGAGTGCAACTTTTTCCCTTCTAGTGTCATATTTTAGAGGTTTTTTCAACTCCCTAGGTCATGGTTGAGGCTAATAACTAAGAAAAACAAGAAAAGAAGGAGTGGGTTTAATCAGTAAATATGTATTATTTATAATTTAATATATTGTTATTGCTCAGAAAAATAGCAAATTAAATTGCAAAGATGCGAATGTGAAGACAGATCATGTCAATGTTAGATATGAATAAAACTGTCAATTATCATTCCACCTGTAACAGATGGTGAGACTGTTAATCATTTTGTAGCAATAGTGAATTTATTGCCCAGAGCAAAATGTGATGTTCAAATTAGGCTTGTGCTCTAGTAATAAGAATGATCTCAATGGTTTTGGTTTTGAGGCATTTGGTTTTGAGGATTCCAAAACCCTTTGTATATGTTTTCTTCTCAAGTCCTTCCTCCAGGATGTTTGAATAGCTGTTTATTTGTTTAAGAACTAGAGACAGATATGCTAAGGGGTGTGACCACATTTACAGAGGTTTATTCTTTATGAGGGGAAATCTGCATTCACAGAATCACAGAATCAAGGAATAACAGAATGGTTCAGATTAGAACAGACCACAGTCAGCCTTCTGATCCAACTTCCCTGCTCAAGCAGGGTCATCTTAGAGCACATTGCTTGCGTCCAGACAGTTCTGATATCTCCATTGAGGGAGACTCCACAACCTTTCTAAGTAATCTGTTTTAGTGGTCAGTCACCCTCACCGTAAAGTCTTCCTTGTGTTCAGGTGGAACTTCCTGTGCATCAGTTTCTGCCTGTTGCCCCCTGTCCTATTGCTTGGCATCACCCAGAGGAGGCTCAGTCTGCCTCTTGACAGTGTCCCTTTAGATATTTATACACATTGAGTAAGGTCATCTCTCAGTGGCCTTTTCTAGAGGCTGAACAGGCCCAGCTCCCTCAGCCTTTCCTCAGAAGAGAGATTCTCCAGACCCCTGACCAGTCTAGTAGCTCTCCACTGGACCTGCTTCAGGAGCTCCATGTCTCTCTTGTATTGAGGAACCCATAACTGGACACAGCACTCCAAATTTGGCCTCAGCAGAGCTGAGTAGGAGGGCAGGATCACCTCCTTCAACCTGCTGGCACCAGGGGGCTCCAGCCCCAGGAACCTCCGTGGGGTTTGGGATGTGCTGTGGCCTGGCTGGACTGTAGGTCACCTGCTTGGCCCATCCTGATGGAGCCCACAGCCAGTCAGGGCAGGGCTCTGAGGGGCCGGAGACTGGCTCTGCTCTGGGGTCATTGGGGCAGGAGCTATTGGCCCCAGGGGTCTGAAATATGGCCCTGAACCATGGGGTGTGTGCAGGGAAAGAGCCAGGCAGGGACAGGCAGGGACAGGCAGGACAAGCAGTGCCCTGTTAAAGGAGTGTTCTTGTTTGGGGCTGTTTGGGGCAAGCATCCCACACCCCTTTCCTAGTACAGCACACATGCTGTCTGCACACTGCCTTTCCCACAGAGCAGCCTGACCTTAAAAATGACCATCTTAGTAGCAAGAGAACTAACCTCATCAGGAATAGAGTACATTAGTGAAACATGACTCTCTCATGTAAACCATTGGTCATTTCACTTGCTGCCTGTTCCTTGAGATTAATGCTGCATATAATATTCATGAAACTTCGGCTGCAGGGATTTCTAAAAATAAATTATTTTTCAAAAAAACATTCTCAGTCCTCCTCTGCAATTTCACTACTTAAAGTCCCACCAGTCAGGTGACAGCTTTCAGGTCCCAGCTGAGCAATTTAGCATAAGTGTCATAAAATGCTAGTATAATTCCAAGCAGCCATTTCATTTATTGATATTTCCTACATCACTGCAGTAGCCTTCAGGCCTCATTTTCCCATCCGTCTGGAGACTTGGAGCTTCCGGGCCTTGTTCAGGGTTCTTTTTTTCCTTTTTTTTTTTTTTTTCCAGACTAACAGCCCATGGCTATAATCTAAAGGCCCTTAGTTCTCTTTTCATCCCACGCTGTTATCTCTAGAAATCTTCTACTCACCAGAATATTGCTACAAATTCTAGTTGCTGTCCCAGTGCAGCTTGAGTGCCTCTGATCTCTGCCTCCTTGCCCACAGTTCCCATAAAGGACAGATTTTTCCAGCTTGTGCCCACCCTACATATATAAAATGCCATCCAGCACATTATCTTATTCCACTTATACCATGAGCAGTCAAATATGGATGGCTGAAAAAGAGTGAAGAAACAGGGCAGGCGTGTAGCAACGCCCTGCATATTTACCAGGTTACTATTAATTTGCAGACCAGAGACTTTCTGAGCCAAAGCAGTTATCTGCATATAAAATAGGACAGTTTTATTGTATGTTTTCTAATGAATTGTCTTCTTTTTTTTTTTTTTTTTTTTTTTTTTTTTTTTTNTTTTTTTTTTGTTTGATCTTGCCACCTGATAGCTGAATCCAATGCCATTCAGTTTGTGCACTGGAAAAGGAAGCAAATAGTTTTCTGTGTTTACCCTCTGCTCTGGGTTATCATGTATAATCAGATACTGGGCCTTGACATATCCACCCTGAAGCTGGCTGGGGTACTCTTACACTTTACTGAAGCAGCATCTGCACTGGTAATACAGTTGTAACAAAGTGGCCTGCAACTCCTAGATTAGCTGTATTAACTGAAAGCAGAGTCCTGGAATGCATTGAATTGGTTTTGGATATTGTCTTTGAAAAGGTCACAGTTTTCCAGAGTTTATGCCTATAACAGAAGGCAAAGACAATTTAGACTGCCTTGTTCTGCACAGTGTTTAATCCTATCTACCTTTCCCTTTTCTCTTTCTTGGGCAGTAGGTGGGAGGACATCATCACAAGCCAGTGTCAATAGGATGTTAGAGGTTAGTGAGATAGATATGGATCCATAAACCCTGGAATGTAGTGAATAAAATACCTAATATGAGGCAACAGAGCAGTTGTTTTCCCCTTACCAACAGAATCCAAGAGGGGACTGGTGAGTGGTGTCTGGATCACTGCTGCTCTGTACCCTTTGGTTATTACTCACTCAGCTCCTGCCCTTGCAGGACAGCTGCTCTTGTCTTAAGCAATGCACCCAACAATAAGGGAGGGTTGCATCCTGCAGCAAAGGGGCCAGCTCAATGCAATGAAGACAGAGAGCAGAGCATTGGATGCATTAAAGAGGTAAAGATGAAAAAACTGCTTGCAGCAGCCCACTTAAATAGAGAAGTTGCTCACCTGCTGAGAGCCAGCAGCAGACAAAATTTCTGGATGGGGAGCCTATTTTCTCTTTCCTGTAGAACAGACCATACCCTCTCATCTTATTCCTCTCCTTAATAACATGATATAACCTTTGCCAGACTTCTCTCTCACTTACAATTTTGCTGAGTGATTTTTTTACCTTACTCTTCAATTTTTGTCTCTTTACAGCACATAACAAAATAGCATCAATGTTTTTTAGGACCATTTATCTGTCAATCTGTCAGCTTCTGTTTAACAGATCTGATGATTACAGGCAATCATTTCAGATGCAGCGTAGTGCTAAATCAGACCTTCCCAACAGAAGCTGAAGTTCCCAATGAAGCACCACACTTGCATTCTTCCCTCAGAAAACTCTGGTACCTAACTGAGATAAGGCATGAGATCTGCAAGCTTCTCACAGATAGCATCCAACCACTTTATTTGAAATGGAATCATAGGAAATCACATTCCTACTGTTGTACATGAAACTGATCTTGGGTACTTAGAGACAACTAGCAAGTGTCAAACAATTTACATATGATCATCAGTTCTGATGGGAACTTTTCAAAGAACATTTCTATAGCTGTCCAGCTTACAACAGCGAGACTTTCTTTGGATTTAGTGGACATAAATATATCTCTCAATATAAAGAACGGTAAAAAATGCCTTATTCAGATGAGACTGTTACAAACCATCAGGAAACATTTTGGAAAGGCCAATTCCTAAACTAGTGGATGGGTGTAAGGTAACCTGAAGTAATAAACATACCCTAATGTTTCAGAAATCATGCCTTAGGACAGAAAAGAGTTGCTTGAGAGTTCCTACAGAAATTACTGTTGTCAGTTAAAGCTAATACTAATTAGCTCACTCAAGTCTTAAGGAAGCCAGAGGATCCTCTTTCCATTTAGATGTCTAGGAGACATTGAACAATCTTAGAATGCTCTATTCCTCATGTTTACCAAATGACAGCATTTACAGTTGCCTGAATTCCTTCACAGGAAGTTGTCATGATTTAACTGTACCTGACAATTTAGCCCCACATAGCCGCTCACTCCCCCTAGGTGGATGGGGGAGAGAATAGGAAGGGTAAAAGTAAAAAAACTCATGGGTTGAGATAGAGAAAGTTTAATAGGGAAAGCAGAAGCATGCATTGAAGCAAAGCAAAACTGGGAACTCATTCACTACTTCCCATCAACTTTTAAGTATTCAGCCTTTCCCAGGAAAGCAGGTCTTCATCACACATGAAGGTGGCTTGGGAACACAAACGCCTTCACTCTGAAAGTCCTCCCTTCCCTTCTTCCACCAGACCTGTACACTACAGACATACTTCCACCAGACCTATACACAGAGCATGATGCCATACAGTATAGAGTATCCTTTGGGTCACAGTGTCCTCCCTTCCAATTTCTTGTCAATCCCCAACCTCCTCACTGGTGGGGTGAGGAGCAGAAAAGGCCTTGGCTCTGTGTAAACACTTCTCAGCAATAACAAAAACATCTCTGTGTCATCAATGTTGTTTTCAGCACAATACCAAAGTATGACCCCATACCAGCTACTATAAAGAAAATTAACTCTGCCTCAAAACCAGCACAGAAGCTGTGACATACAAAATATAATTTCTCACTGCTACTGTTGACTCTAGTACAGCTAGATCACCCAGCCTTTATGAACCAACATATATAAGACATCTAAATAGATCAAACAGCATAAAATCATACTGCATGTTGGCAAAGCTCCAGTAAGCTCACAGTTCATTTCCAAGCTGACTGAACCTAATTAAAGCATATCTCAAGATATAAAATTAGTAGGGATATGTCAGAAAGTAAGCATAAGCAAACAGATTCATAAAGAAGTCAGCGATAATTGGAATTTCAAATGGTGACACTAGCTTGCAATGTCAGCATAGTAACCATTCCTATGGAGATTAAGAATTCACTGAAAATTAATGTAGAGCCTTTCAAAGGCTAAGCAATGAAAGATTTGAGCAGATGGAGACCCCTTTGCCTTAGGGGCAAAATTAATATTCTCTAAATGCATGTACTTCCCAGAATGCTGCATGCCCTAAGAGATCTCCTAATTATTATTCTGCCATTTATTTTCAGGAAAAAGAATAACATATTCTTAAACATTTTTAGGTAGCAAATGAGAAAAAAACAGTGAGGTAGGATGCTGCATAAAGTGTGATGTCTAGTCACGATGAAGTTTTCTACTTCAGAAAATATTATTTTAGTTTTAATACCATTCAAAATGTCTGTGTCTCTGTCATGACAAAGCAAGCTTATCTCAAGGAATCCATTTTCTGTCCTGCACCATTCCATGACTGGCACGGACAATGGTAGAGTTCTTCACACTAATATATGAATAATATTACCAGTATTATCACAATTCCATAATTTTAGCCCCATAGTAGAGATGTTTTCCAGGATGGCACTGCAGTGCAGTTCAAGAATTTACAAGGGAATTAAATCTTCATGAAACTTTTTTTTTTTCCACTGAAAAGAGAGTTCATAAATATACAAGAAAAATTAATGGATTAATTTGGTAGTGGGGCTATTTTGCCACAGGTACACATATACATAGCAGAGGTGAAGAGCTCTGAGTGCTGCTACGGTATTTAAAAATTCTAAGGTATGCTAAGGTATTTCCTGACACACCACCTGCCCTCCTCAACAGAGAATGGAGCCATCCAGAATCACAGAATGGGTCAGGTTAAGGGACCACAGTGGGTCATGTGGTCCAAGCTCCCTGCTCAAGCAGGGTCATCCCAGAGCACATGGCACAGGATTGAGTCCAGACAGTTCTTGAGCATCTCCAATGAGGGAGACTCCGCAACCTCCCTGGGCAACCTGTTCCAGTGCTGTCACCCATGCAGTGAAGAAGTTCTTCCTTGTGTTCAGGTGGAACTTCCTTGTATGCCATGCCTTATATTATACTAACCCAGGACAATGAAAATAATACATCTTTTTAACAGCTATCTGTTATCTTTTATATGTAAATATTCAATTCACTATAGAATATGCAGCTAGCATGAGAATCTCAAAACTGTGCTTGCCTTTGATTTGTTCATTATCTATGGCTTTTTTTAAAGATTGAGGTATACAATTTTTAGTCATATAACAGAGCAAATTAATATCAATTTTTAATCTACCATTTATTTAAAGTAACCCCACATCTGGAATATATTACTGTAGGAGGGCGAAAATCACCTGCAGTTATTATCTTGATAAAGGCACATGCTGCTGAACAACAGCAATATTTGCATATCGCAGAATATTCCTGTGGTCTTTTAAAATTATTGCACCATAGACATAAACTTTTAAGATCTCTTCATCTTGTTACATCATCAAAGTGAATATTTTATGGCTGGAGTGCTAAGAGAAATTGCTGAATCCTCTACCTTAGTGGAGGAGTACCACTTTAAATCAGAAAGGAATTAATATACTCAAAGCTAGAGGGTTTAGGTTCCATAGTCACTGAGTTTCTGCTGTACAAGGGAATGACTGAATACTTTGTAGCTATTTTAGATACTGAGTAACAAATAGTTATTGGGTTTTTTAAAAACTTCCTGGAACATGCTTAGCTGGCAGATTAAGTTCTTTCAGGTTTTCAGTGTATTTTATGCATGAAGTAGAGCAGAAGTTTACAAGAAACCTATAAGAGAAAGGAAAAAACTTGTTGAGGCATATCTTGTTGAGCAGCCAACATTTAGAAAAGTTTTATAGGTTTGAAATATACTTCATCTTTGGTGCCATCACATGCATCTCAAGGTCTGATGATAGTTGATGTTCAAGGGAGTACAAGTTTAAAGTTTGCAGCCCTTAAATTAAAATATAATAATAAAAAGTATTATTTTTTGTAGCTCATAAGTAAATCTAAAATTCCAGGATGTGCCACTTCCTGGGATGAATAGATATAACTGTGATAAGCTGTGGTTAACTGGGTTTCCTTTCTCAAATTGTGCCAGATCAATAAGGCATCTAAACATGAATTAACTCTTGCTGGCTCTCTCTGCATTAGCATGTACTGCAGGCTAATAGAATTCTTCCTATCAAGTTCAAAGTAGCAGGACTTCAAACATGTTTTAGTAGACAAAACATTACACAAAGGAACTACCTGGACATGTTTCAAATTTTACATTCAAAAAAAATATCCTGAAGAACAGAAAACACTAACTGATTAATATAAAGCTTTATATGCAATTCTGATTTCCATCTCAATTAACAGACCAAAACACATAATAAAGGTCCTTTTTTCCTGTGGCAGAAGGCTTCCATCCTGTGCACCAGATATAACACTCCATTCTGGCCCTGTGAGAGTTGGAGGGAGATCTGTTACCAAAATGAAAGGTCAGCATGTGAACTATGGGTGTATTTTCCATGAATTATTGACTGAGATTTTTTTCCAGTAATAGGATAAATGCCTTCAGAAAAAAAAAAAAAAAATAGAACTAGCACAGAAAGAATTTTTAAAGCTTTATTTTCTCTGTATTTGCTAGAGGGAGGGTAAGAAGGGCAACATTTCATTGTTTATTTTAAGAAAAGAGCCTTTTATATAAAGATAGAGATCCATTATTACCCTGGCCACTGACCATACCAAAGTAAGAGCAGTTAGGAAATGTATTTCTTCTCCATTTCAAGTTACAAATCAATAATTCCTATACTGCATTTAATCTGCATACACTAACTTACATGCTCAGAGCTCAACAATGCCTGTTTTTCTTCTGTATCCGTTGAGTGCATCTCCTGTTCCAGCTTTATTGTGTCATCCTCCTCCTTGCACTGAAGAAAACAATGGCAACTGGAGTGCTCCACCAAGCACACCTCAGGCCTCACTGTGGTGAGTCAACTCGCAGCGCTCACCACAAACCCAGGGCAACTATTCCTGACAATCACTTTTAGTGTCCAGCAACATGCTTTGTCTTTTTGCTCATTGCCTTTCCCACATTTATGTTTCCTCTGTCCACAGCCAGTGCCTGAAAAGAGCTAAATAGGAGAGTGTATGGTTGGGCATGCAGGGGGGCAGGAGGGGCTGCGTGCCAACTCAAAGTTGAGTCTGCTCTTCATTTAAAACAAAAGCCTGGGGAAAATAAGCTTAGTCTTCTGGTTGCTCGATAATGTAATCCCCATGAGCAGACTTTTTCCTATCTAGATTAGAGAGTAGCCAAGGCTTGCCTGTTTACTAAACCATTGGGTGCAATAGATACTACTTGGACAGTATATAATAATTTAAAACATTAGCAATAATAGATAATTGCTCATAAATTTCTGTGATGTAGATGCCAAAAGCATTTTATTGAAGCAGAAATTTAGGTCCTAAAATTTTAATATTTTTATATTTCTTGATATTTTTTTTTTGCTCCATTATAAAGGAGAGCAAATAGTTTGATTAGAAAAAAAAAATCACCTCTTTTTCTGATTTTTCTATTAAAATAATATAAAGTTGGAGGCATCTTAGTCATCTTAGGCAAAGTATTCATACCAGGATATGAAGTGAATTAACATTTCAGCTCAGAATCAGAACATATGATTTTTTGCAAAATATTTTTGTTCTGTGACTGAAACTAATTTAGTTAAGCATTTTTAAGTACCAATGTTCCTTCATAAAAGAAAATACTGACTAGCTCTAAATATTGACAGATAAATCAAGTTGGGTAGATTGTTTGGTAGATTGAGTGCTGGATCCACTGACCTTAAAATCTATCATGTTTTGCAAAGTATATTCAATTGCCTTACAGCAACACACTTTTCTTTATTCTCTGTCAAGCAAATACCTGACATAATGTGTGCTCTATTGTCAAACAAAATAATGATTATTTCTACAGAGTATGGCATGCAGGTGGGAGAAGAGGAGAGAAATAAAGGTTATTTTAATTTAGTCCTCAGTTCTCCCTTGGACAACTTGCTTAGCTCACCACAAATTCATCACTACACAGCTCAGCTATTCCTAATACGCAGCCTTCAAAAATGTATTATTTATGGATGCAGTCATGTATTAACTCAAATGTCTGGAACAACTCCACAACAGAGATTCAAAAGGAATATTACACCTTCTCTACAATTTGTAGTAGTCTTTTCTGAAGCTGATGAAGTGATTAAAGTTAAATGCACCATGAACCATTGTTGTACATCTATGTGCAGAAGATACTATTTTACTTAATTGCCTTTCTAAACCAGAGAGCTCTTTTGCTGCAGCAAGAGCATATAAGGGAACAAGGATAGCTACTGCAGAAGGAAAAGGCAATCAGCATGCTGCACAGGGAAAAGTTAATAGCAAAACCAGAACTGGTCTACTACATCTGCATTCAACAGCTCCCTAAAACAAAGTACTATTGGATTACATTTTCTCAGTTGGGTGTTTGTGTGAAATTCTAGAGCCATCTAGACAGGATTAAATAGGATAAAAGTGTTCCCCATGATAATAAACATTAAATCCATCGACTGAATGACAGACAGAGGGTGATCCTGTTTGTGTGTGTGTGCACGCACCCCGTGTGCTCCCCTGCGTGTGGTGGTCCCTGTAGGTTTGAGTGATTCGACTGCACTTCTGGCAGAGCCTATTATTCTTCATGCACACAGCCAAACACATTAAATATTTACCACACTGGAGCAGAGGGATGATGCAAATGTGGAGTGCTGGTAACAATCTCATCCAAGCATCTTCCTAATAAAGTGCAGATGTGATTTCAAAATGGAGCGGAAGTCCAGAAAACACGCATGTGCGCACACAAAATACATTGTGGCTTATTTATGTTATGCCTCTTATTGATTATTACCAGATGGGAGGGCAAAGCAATAGCTGACAGATTAACCATATGGATCTGCTTTAATTTACCCTGAGTTATAGATTTGCAATTCTCTCTTCTCACTTTTTGGCTCAGAAACCTACAGTTTGCTAAGTGGGAAAAAATGTAATCTTACTGTAAGGAGCACATTTCCATCATAAGGCTCCTAATTCCACTCTCAGGGGCTGAGCTATCTTTCTCTACAAGAACTGCAGTTCCAGCACCACTTCCTAAAGCCACAGTCAGTACCATGAGCAGGAAATTTTGTTGCAGACAGATGAACAAAAAAGTGTTTCAATACTGATGAGCCTTGCAGACAACAGATCCTAACTGAAGAAGCTTTGTTTAAGATTCTGCTTTTCATAAAGCTGCTACAGCAAGCCTCATACAACATTCCAACAAAAAAACCCAGAGACGGCACTCAAGGCGTCTTTCTATTCTGAAAACTGGGAGACCTCAGCAGTTGCTTTGAGCTTCAAAGCCTTGGTTCTGGAGGCTTTCTAAAAACTTACTCTTCCTACAAGAGTCAGGTATAGCAGGAGCTACAAACTCTCTCAAAGTAACAAATGAAAACACAGTCTCCCCATGCAACTGTGACCTTCCGAGACTCAGGCATTATGTATTAGAAGGTGGAGTGTAAATGGATACTTCAGAGATGCTTAAAGGAAAGAAAAAAAAAAGATCTAATTGATGAAAAAAGCTGTTTGGTCTGTCTGCTAAAAGTAGATTTGAAACAATGTATTTTCAGTACAGTTTAACCTTTAATTTCTATTGTTTTGATTTTACAGTCACCTCCATCCTACTTCCAAGGGCAAAGGTCAAACAACTCTCTACTGCTCATAAGTTTTACTTATATATACCATAATCATTTTCTAACCTTTCTGCTTTTCAAATCCATCACCTATGCCTACTGCCAAACAAGTTGCTGCAGACTTTTCAGTTCTCTTTAAATCCATAAAAGAGCTCTAAAAGCAGTGTCATGGGCGTCAGAGAAACAACATACAGGGTCAAGACCGAAAGAAAAGGAGAGATGCAGACTAGAAAATCAACTCTAGAGAGAAATGTATACCATGCTTCAATGTGCTATTCATATCTTCTGAGGTTACAGGCAGATTCCAACCTTTTAGACACTAAAAGGCATGAATCCTTTCTTTCAGTTCTTGAGTTAAGAAAAACTGTGATAGCTAGAATTTGCAATTAGTCAGAGTTTTGTTCTTCAGTTTTGCGACTCCTTCTGTGCAATCTTGGACAGCTGGGAGGTTTTATTCAATTTTCTTATCCCTAAAATGGGAATAAACACTAATTCATGCACAACAATTGCTAGGGGAATTAGCAAAACATTTTCAAACTCATAGTTAAAAGAAGCTATGCTCCATCTACTCTGCCTGGACATAATTCTAAAACCACTAAAAATATGAGAAGGTTGCACCCTATCTGGTAAACTGTTCTCAGTTGAAAATTTAATAGCCTGCTGGAACTAATAGCAAAAGCCCTGCTGATTTTAACACAGTTAAGGTTTCACCCCACTAAACAAGTTTCCTAATGGTAGTCATGCACTTCAAACATTTGCACAGTAAAGCCACATATATTCAGTTTCAGAAAGGTGTTTTGTAATTCACGCATGACTAATGCTTTACAAAAAAAAAATTAAAAGAAAAAAATAAATTTAAATAAAATATCAGTGTTCTGTGGAACCTGTACAAAACATGGTGGTTGGCCTTAACATCATGCTATTTGTAAAAAAAAACCCTATTTTTAAATTCAGTGGCTGATAGATCAAGGAATTCATTTTCTATTAACATTTTTGATAAAAGCTAACAGCTTAACACTGCAACATACAATCAATGTCCAAAGACACACTTTAGAAAGCATAAGGACATTTGTAGTATTTTCCCTTCCTCAGCACAAGAGTTCAATTTACTGTTACAGTGTTGGTCATCTACCAAGCCTGTGACAAAAGCAGTTTTGGAATCCATAGCTCTCAAATCCCAGCCCTGTGCATTAGCAGATAAAGCACACTGTTGCCTTTTGTGCACATGCTGCTCTGATGGAAGGTAAGACTGAAGCCATCTAACAGAAACTATTATTTCACCATAAGTGAAGGAATATTACAGATGCTTCCCTGAAGGTGAACAACAAAGAGTAATATATGAGAGCTTCTCTTGGCAGTGGAAGCTCTGTATGAGATGACTTGTGTGTCCGGGACTACTGCTTACACCTCTGTGGAGAAACAAGATGACATCCTGGTGCTACAGCCTTGGTCATTTCCTCAGTGACACAACTCTTCATTATTGGAGCGAGTCGGCCCTTATTTCTAAATGGTCTCCCTGGAGCCACACTGGCAGAAGTGTGGAAAGAGCCAGAGCTGTACTGAGGTCCTTCCATTTCGGCCCAAGGCTAATGCATTCGTGCATTACCTCTGAACATGCACAGTTAGTGGAATAATTAATAGGATGCAATGAGAGGTTACTTAGATTCAATCAGTGTTGTAACACAGAGGAGGAAAAAGGGACTTAGGCTGGTATATTACATACAGGCATAAGGGCACACTGGACACACTGGGAACCAGGCTAAAATCTTCCAACTGTAGCCATAAAGTATAGGCACACATCAAATACCTTTTTCTAACAGAAGACAGAAAGTTTAAGTTTTTTAGAAAGCAGCTTGGAGGCCAAACTCAGTTCAGAGTCTGACAGGGTAAATTTCTTTCAGCTCTATGAATGTGCAAATCCAAACATTCACACTGAAAAGTCAAATTCAGAAATGCTGTGTTTCAAACTGCTTTCACCAAACCAGAAAAAAAAAGCAACCAACCCTTGACAGACAGCTTTGCTCCTAAGTTTTCCACCTGCATTTCAACTCAAGAGTGTCAGGCATACCTATTCTGTCTTAGGTAAATCATCAGAATACCTGAGTGGGATTTAGAAGACAATGTGGGTGTAAGCCCCTCCAATACACACACGGGCTGTGTTACTTTCTTACTTGAAATGTCACATGCAGTGCACTACACAAATATTCAGATCACAATTGTGTTGGCAGAGCCCCTGAGTGTAGCTCAAACGTACTTAGCAGCTCTCCTGGGTTTCTTGATTTAGCTGTTTTTATATCAGGAAAAAGTAATATCACTTCTGACATCAAGCAAACATGCCACTTACCTGTCACGTACCAGTGTTTAATGAAAACCTATGGATGCCTCCATACATAAAACTGTGTAAGAAACTTTAGCTGTATCAGTTATACTGATTAAATAGGTGTGCATATGATTTGTAAAAATCCTTGTGACACTGCCTAAAGTCCCATGTTTGTGTTCTGACAAATCTGTGACAACAGATTAAAACTAGATGACCCAGATGTCCTTCTGCACCTTCCTGACAGAAGCTGTTACGCAGTGAAATGGACCTAAATCAAAGTTGTGGGCTTCAACTGTCTAGTTTCAATCCATTGCTGCAAATCTGCTGGATACCATAGAAGCAGTTATATTGTCCAAAAGTGCTTTTGTCAGTATAGCTCATTTCACACATTGAACCACTGTAAACTATGCTAGCCCTAGCACTTTTTTGCTAGTATAACTCTGATTCCATTACTAGGGTTGTATTGGAAAGTTATCCAGTAAAGCTGTCTGTAAAGCCAGGTCTTTCATTAGGAATGAAACTGCTAACAAGTTTGACATTTAAATTACCATTACTAGCCAGCTGAGTTATCTTGCTGAAATGAATGGGCCATTTGGACCTCTCAGAACTACTGCTGCAATCTCTTTGCTCTTTCCCCTGTGATTCAAGTTCCTGATGGCTTTTGTGTCTTTTTTTTTTTTTTCCTTGCAAGCAGAACCCATAAAAACATCATTATTTTTCAAAATTCAGAGTATCAAGTCATTGATACAAAATAGTGCCTGACATGACCTGCTATCATTTTCAGATCTTCTTCAAGCAACACCTGCAACAAGGGAAAAACCCCGAGGTTACCTGGAAAGCTCCCAAGCTCCTGCTTTGCCCAATAAAATACACTAAGAACAATCTTAGTGTTATTCTTGCAACAATCTTAGTTGTTAATGCTCAGGTTCTCTCCTATGTGACTTTGGGCAAATATTTTTATTTTCCTTCCTGCTGTTTTCCTCTCTGGGGAAAGGGTCTAGTTCTCTTTCTCTCACCAGCCTGCTGTGATGGACCTTGCAGGTCACTGCATGAGTAGGGAGAGCAACATCCCTCTTTCAAATGCTTTAAGAAAACAAAAAATAACAATTTACTTTTGATCAAGAGACTGCCACCAAAAACAAACCTGTAGATACATCAGTTGTGCTCTTTCTGGCTGCTGCTCTACTCAGTTGAATCTTTTTGGTTGAAAGCTGCAGAAGTCCTGTTGTGACAGCCATAGGGACTCTTAACTGAGACTTTGGCTACATGATGGTGAAGGCAATGGTGCAGGTGATGACATGGATCAGAAAAAATGTACCATGGCAGCTCCTGAGAAAGTAGCAAACTGTACATTTGAAAGCCTGTGAAAGAAGCAAGCTGCTTACTGAAATAAAGACATTTGATCAACCAAGAGACATGGCCCTGACTCATCCAAGGGTGCTTTGGGACAGCTCCAAGCTGTACTCAAGTCACATGATGGCTTTGCTGCTTATCAAAAATCAGGACAGCTCTATTTGCCTTGGGTTAACTGGTTCACATGTCCCTTTCCTTCAAGTGATGTCATGTAGCTGTTCACTGGATGTCAGCTTTGCACAAAAAAATAAAAAAGCAAAAAACAATTACAGAAAGTAAAAACCCACAGGTTTAAGGATTTGATGGGGGGAAGGTAAAATACACAGACTTGATGGGTAATGAATATCCTGGTTTCTTCAGACTTACTTGTTAATTCAATAGACCGTGGATTACAGTATAAAGGTAATTCCAGATTCTGAAAAGACCTTGAAAAATCAGTGGCTACCAAATAAATGTAGGCAGCAGAAGAGTGCTCTTGATTTTGCACATGAAAGAAGAAAAAAAGACAGAGGAGAAGGCTTGATATTCCTCTTCCACGGACACTAACACAGCCCAGAATTACAGTCCCATCTCGCCTGCTTCATGCTTCAAAGAGTAATGCCTGTGAATGGAGGCAACCCTGTCCCACATCCTTCCCTGTTTGCTTTCATCATCTGCAGTGTGCTCGCTCAGGGGCTGACTAATGCTGCGTAATTGATGGATATTCACACTCTGGAGCATCGTGGCCTGGTAAGTAACAGCTGGGAAGAAAGAGATTCTTGTTAAATAAATAGAACCAGAATTAGAAGGCAAGGATTTTAACTAAAGCTATGTCTTCTGATGCATCTTTCTGACAGCTCTTTCTCTTGCACTGAATGCTTCAAGATGTACAAAAATCTATATTATTTATGACAGCTGGTTTTCTTTGCCATCAAGTGTTTCTGAAGCTACATTTTTACAGTTTGAAAACTACTATGCTAACTTGGTGCCATGTATTTGAAAACTGCTTGCTAGAACAAACAAACAAAAACCAAAAAACACACTATTTTCATTTGCTGCCTTTTTTTCACAGGACATTGCAAGGATCCTTGAAGGATAGAGAAAAAGGTGGCAGGAGCGTTTTCTAAGGGAGATAAACATAGACCTAATTTTTCAGAGTTATGAGAGCTGTAGACAGTAAAAACACCAATAAGGCCAGGCATAAAACAGAGTAAGGTAGAAATGCAGAAAACAGGTCAGGCTTGCCACAGAGTCTCAAGGGAAAATGAGGAACACTATTAGGTTTTACCCTTTGAGTTCATGTAGCTGCCACAGATTAGGTGTTTGCTGGGTTTCACCCACAGGTGGCCAGACAACATTTGGCAGTTTCACTTTAAGATTGCTTGTAGTCAAATTTAGAGCCAAATATAGTGACATTCTCATATCAGATTCAAGAGCTTGATGCTCAGACCCTTCTCAAAGGCTGAAGAATTGGAGTAAAAGAGTGCAAGCTCACAGATACCAAATCAAAGAAAATAAAAACTCTTTTGCAGGTTTTTTTCCCTCTTTCTCTTTTTTTTTTTTTTTAAATTCTACGTTTCTTGTCTTCTTTTTTCTTCTTTCAAACCTACTGTACTGCTTCTGTATGATACACAGATCAGACTGACTTAAGAATTTCACAGCGATGGCTCTTGACATAAAACCAAGATATTTGTGGTTATCTCTCTGGGCACAGTTCTGCACTCCCTGCTGCCTAGTTCACTCCAGTGACTGCTTTCAGAGCTCTCAATACAGCATGCCTGGCTCTCACAGAGTTGATCAGCAATAAGTATTTTGGTCACAGAGGTTTTCAAACACATGGGAGAAAAACACAGTGTTAAATTTGGCTATTTGCACCATGGGACTTATCCAAAAAGATACATCTGGTCGGGTAACTCTGATAATCAGGCCAATTTTAATCTCCTTGTCTTCTTTCTTCCTCTACACTTTCCTCTCACTGAACAGAGACACTAACTAGGTGAGTGAGTGGGTGGGTAGTGGTGTGGAAAAAGTGCTAGCTCAGCTTACTAAAGACTTGAACTGCTCAACTTAATGGCAGATTTTGGCAGGTTCTGAAAATCATGATAGTAGTAACTGGCTCATGTTATATTGTTACCATTTAAGATTCCTGGAATACGTTAAACCAACCAGTTTCTAAAATAATATTATTTTTTCCTGCAGTACTTGGAACAAAAGGGAACAGAATAAAAACTCTTCTTTCACTTTCTACCAAGCCAATAATACAAATAGTTTATTAAGCAACACCGAGGGCATAAATCACATTTTGGTTTTGTCTACTTTCTTTCCATAGACTTGTGGAAAGCTAGGAGTTGAACATTCATTAATATATCTTTTCTTATCAAATAGCAAAGTCTTTTATCAACTTCATTGAATGTCTTTTGATGGCAAATAATTATGCCAAGAACAATATAAATAAATGAGAAACAGATCATTGGAAATAAGAGACTAGATTAATGTAAAGATCATACCAAGAACAATTGTGAGTGGATAAAAAAGCCTCTGTTTACTTACATAGACAGTATTCAAGCCTAGAACAAAATGTATTGTGCAGTAATTGTAAGGTGCATTTTGTTCTTCAAAATACTTCATAAATGTTAGAATTCATATCCTAAAGCACTCTAAGGTTCTTAATTTATTTTTTCAGATGCTTCAATTTAGGAAGCCACTTTAGAATAAGACTTCTAAGAAAATAACTTTTTCCTTGGTCATATATAAAGAGGAAGTGAACATAAGGGCTAGCACTGGATGTCCAAAGCTACAGCCTTCCCCCTGCTGAGATTTAGATCAGACTAAACCACCTTCTCTGGTTGTCTGGCTGTGTTTTCAGTGATAAGAGTTCTTAGAAAGGGGGCTATCACTGTGAGTTTCCAACAGTCACTTGCTCCAGTTAAGAAAACCTGTCTTCAGCATGCAGAAGCGCAGACTTTATCATGACTGGTGAAATTATAATTCATTATCAAGTGCTCCAGCAGAATCTATTCACCCATAGAATCATAGAATAGTTTGGATTAGAAGGGGCCTAAAAAGATCACCTAGTCCAAAGTCCCCTGCAATGAGCAGGGACACCTTCCACTAGATCAGGTTTCTCAGAGCCCTGTCCAACCTGACCATGAAAGTTTCCAGTGATGGAGCATCTTCCACCTCTCTGGGCAACCTGTTCTAGTGTTTTACCCCTCATCTTGTAAAATATCTTTTCCTTATATCTAGACTATCTTCACCATGAACCTCACTGGTGTCCATGTGCTAAGGACTAGCCAAAGGCATTTGTTCAATACTGCATTTTGTTCCTAAGGAAGAGATCTGCTGGGAACAGGCAAAGTCACGAAGAATAAGTTACTCCTCCAGATTCAGTCAGTTCATTGAGTCTGCTTTAAAGAAACCTGGGAATAAACCAGCATGGGTGGCTAAACCATCTGCTGTTGGGCCTAGAGGCAATCTTGAGCAATTGAGGCTATGAGTTCTCGTTCAGAAAATGTTTACACCCCACTCCCTGCTGTCCAGAAAAACATTTCAGAGACAGTTTTAAGGTACTTAGATCAGAGGCTGCAAGCAGAGAAATAGCCACACCATAAATCTCAAGTGTTACTAAGTAGCTCAGATGTTTATTAAGACTCTCAGGTGGAATCATAAACTGTGTTGAGCATTATGAAAACATTGAAAGCAGGCTTTGGAAAAGCCTTTTTTAACTACAATATTGGCACATCCCTAGGTTGCAAGATTTTTCAAGAACGAAAATACTCATTTAACAGTACACTGAGTAACTCCAAGTATCTGTGCTAGCAAGAGCGATAGCAGTCCAATGTCCAGTTGGGATTTTACTCACAAATACAAAGTTGGAAGTAAGTGTTGATAGAAATAGAATGTCAAATACTGTCAAAAAGATGATTTTTGAGTAGGCCCAGTGAAAGGGGGGGCCTTGGTTTTGACTAAGTGTTACTTTTGCTCATGTCACCATTAAAGCAGGAAATTCTCAAGAAATGTAAAAGTATAAATTTCAAACAAACCCCTACCAAACTAACACTGCAAGATCTCACAGAAATATCTCTATATATTGTACTTACTCTGCCACTTTTGTTCTTATTGCTTCTTCCCTTGAATTATTTTCAATTATTTTCAATTATTTCAATAATTTTCATTCTTGAAGGAACTTCTCATTCTCTGCCCATAATTCACCACCTACCTTCCTAAAATAATTAAGAGAAGATTCATGTCCAGTTTTATGAAATCACTGTATTAACTGTTTTCCAATGAAGAGTATAAAAAAAAATAAAAATAAAGCAAAAGGAGATTTTTACTTTTTTTTTTATTAAAAGAATGTGGGTTGTGTTTTGTTGGTTTTTTTTTTTAATTCCTTGGGTCACTTGTTTCCTTCCCACAAACTCTGTGACTGTGACAGCATTTTTAAAAAGCATCCTCTAAATAAGTTAAAATCATGCCATAGAGCAAACTGAAATGAAGCAATGAATCACATCTCCCATGGGTATAAGTCTGTGAAATTTCTTTTGGGTGAGTTGTTTTATACTGCTGAGAAAGTGGTGGTGGGGAGGGCTTAATCCCCTTTTGCATCATTCTTCCCCTCTCCTGCGACACTCCTATCCTCTTTTCATCCCTTTTTGACTGGTAAGACTTAAAGTCAGAAATATTTTCAGGAAGTTTTCATAATGCTGGTGACACTTCAAACATGCTAGAGGGGGCTGAGAGAGATTAACTAAGTAACTATATTTGTATGCAATAGCTTAAAAAGCAATTAACTCCTGTAAGAGGAGTCCTAACAGACTGGTGCCTAGCAAGAGTATATATGACTAATTCTGTGTGACTGTGTCAAGAAGAGCAGTTTGCTCACCAGAGAAGCTAACGTGTTGCTATATAAGAAGCAATTCACTTAGAATTCACATTTTTAAGCTTGCAGCTACTCTCAACATTTAGGGATATTTTTTTAGTTTTTTGCTTCCTTTTTTCCATGATTATTTTTACAAATCTGTCCCTCCTACTCAGCCCAGTGCAAAGCAGTGGAAAAGCATTATATTTCCACCAAGTAAATGAGTAGTACTTTCTTGTCTGTCTAACCCTTCTCCTCTTCCTCCTCCCCCAGTAAGTCCCAGATCCAAGATATAATAGAGGACAAAGCCAGAAGATTCACTCTCCTAGAAAAAAAACCCAATAGAACTCTATTCACTCCAGTGACAACAACATCTGGCTTTAACATAAAGCTTTTCTCACCTCCTACCCACTCCCAGATTCTCCCTGGTGTAAAGTGACCATCCCAGATGGATGCATTTGACAGTTTCTCCATAGCCTTTACTTTGGACTGTAAGATTGGCTAAAAGCAGAATTATTTTGCATGTGGTCCAAACTAGGCCACATCTGAGCTTACTTTACAATGCACTTGTTCTGATGTGATTGCTTCTTGATTCGGTGGTATCTGACATTGTGGTAACACTGAGAAATCACTAGAGGCCTTGTCAGTTCGTCCTTGTAGGTTTCCCAGCCTCTGGTCCTCGGGAGGAGCGAAATGGAGGATGAGTGAAATCCTGCACAGCTTCAGGTTGCACAGCTCAGCAGCAGCCCAACCATACACAGCTGTTAAGTTAAACACCTTTACCCTCCTCCTCAGTGGACCACCTTACCTATGTCTGAAGTCACACATTTTGTATCAGATTTACATTACCCTCCTGGAGACAGCCTTAGAACGCAGATCCATGACTTTCCACCTCACTGAGGCTGGAGAAAATTACACAACTCCTCTTCTTCAGTTTCCCTTTCAGTAATGCTATCAAATATTTTCAAGTCTTCAGTTCAAGCAAGTGAAAAACACTTGAGGCAAGGCCTAAGGAACTGATTATTAGGTTTCCCTGTAACACAGCTGATAGGTTTCTCACAAGATAAATTGTATTTTTTTGTTTTTAAGTAGTACAGGAAAAATTCTGCTGTAACCTGACACATATTAAGGGAGTGCAGGAATTGATAAACAATACAAAGACTAAAGATCAATTGCTTTGAGAACAACTGATGAGATCATTTACTTATGAAATAGCAGCCTTGACAACAAGGATCGGGTGTCCCTGAACTAGTTCCTGAAGTGTAACCATACCAGGTAATTAATATCAGCCCTGAGAGAGGCTAACATTTCTGTTCAAATCACATTTCTTTATTCTATCTGTGAGCTTTTCAGCAGGCTCCAGGCACAGTGGAGCAGAACAACAGGGAGTGCAGTTACTATACACACTTCATCGTCTGCAGAACACGCTGCTACCTAGTAGTAGAAAAGGCAACAAAGAGACTGCTGGAAGGTCACTAAGAAATAAAAAAAAAAATAAATAAAAAAAATAAAAAAAGAATCCAGGGCTGAAGCACTGGATATGCTTGCTATTACAATTTGGCTCAGAAAACACAGAACTTGCCAGGGCCATTTCCAGCCTTTGCAAGAGACTCTGCTCTCTGGAACACAGAACAGAGAAGGCTGAGTGGGCTTGCCACACCCTGTCGCACTATTCACAGAAAAGTTGCTTTTTTTATCCTCTATTTTTTCTGAAAGGAAGGGTAAAAAGAAGTGTCCTAAAAACTTCAAGAATATACAAAATGCCAACCTAAAACAGCAAAAGTAATTAAAACCTAAGGCCAGCTTAAAAACCATGTTGGAAGTCATACAGCTGCGGCCTTCAAAGGCTTACTTTTTTCTGGAGAGGGGTGGAGAAGAGAGCTTTGATTTAAAAACCACCACCACCACCACCAGCATGGGTCATTTGATCTTTTGGTCCCTCCTGTCTTATTTTAATTAATGTTTCAAAGTAACGATTTAAAGTCAATCCAGCTTTATTAAAGGTTCATTGCAGGATTAAGAGAGATTTGAAACCATGCCCAATACAGTCAGCAGAGACAACCTCAAAATGGCCATTCAGCAAATAAAAAGCATAACATGCTGGTACTGTTTTGAGCAATCAGCCAATAAAATCAGGCAGCATTTATAAATACCGTGTAATTTTTTTACCCCTGGCAATGAAAATCTTTTAAACTCCCAGTTAATAGGCTTTTGTGCCACTTGTGAAACATTTCTTTTCATTTTCTTAAGAGAGCATTCATTCATTTTAGGTTATTAATAAATAGAATCCCACATATATGTGCATCAAGTATGCTGTCATTACCCAAGCTAAATGTAACATGTGTTAGCAACATCATACCATTTGATTGATCCATTCTTTTTCCAGATTTTCAGGTTCATAAACATCACAATTTGCTAGTTGAAGGAGGTGTCAAGCCTCTAAAATATTCATGACTGCACACTCCTCTCTACACGGACCATGTACAGGACACAGAAGGACCAAGGCTTGTGAAGACAATGAGCTTATTTTAAATCTTTCAGAAGCAGACATCTTTCTAACTCTTCCAGATAGATTGTATCCAGTTGACAGCCTGCCTTGGTGGTATTAGAACTTTGCCAAGGAACTTATTAGTATTTAATATGGATTAGGTGCCAACCTATTTATTTCACTCTCCATTAAAAGAACAGTAAATCTGAGATCTATTAGGAAAAAGCTCTGTGTTTTGTTCGTCACAGGTATGAAAAATGTCCCTTTCTCCCTTCCAGAGGTAATGTTATCCAAGTCACAATGCTGAACTCCTCAGACCTCATCTATAGTACAACTTTGAGAAGACACGGGAGAGGCACATCAGAACTTCACGTGTGGTGTCACACCTTGGAAAGCACAATCTCTTTTCCACCGTTTCTTCAATGGACGTGGGAAAAGAGGAATTGCCCTGTGTGAGATCTGGATCCAGTGGTAAGGGAGGCAGGGTATTATCAGGAAAGGATGTGTAGCACAGCAGTGTGGGCACTGGGGCTCATAGTTCCTCTGCTTCATTTGGCACAGCTACTTCCCTCTGGTTCAAATGGACGACAGTTCACAGCTGTGGATATATTACCCTCTTTCACTTTTCCCCTGAGAGTGTGTCTACAGAGGCTACTGGGGGCCTCCATTACATTAGCACTGCTACTAAAGAAAGACAGTACTTACAGAAATGTATTTCAATCCTGAGTCCTGCAGACATGCTTTGGCTACTTTTGTCCACTTAATGAGAATATAATCTAGGGGCCCAGCTGGTGTAAGTCAGCACAGAGGCAATGAGCCTAAGGAAACAGTGCCAATTTACCTCAGTGAGGATCTGGCCCAGGGGATCCATAATGGATGGAGTTGTCTAGTCAAGAAGTGGCTGGAACAGCCCGAGATGACTGCATTTCTCCCCCACTTTCACAGTTCAGACAGCTTCTGCCAAATGGTATGAGCAGCTGGACATCTCTTTCAAATCCATATTTAATTCCCTAAAGCTTCATTGAAATGAAGAATCTACTCACAAGAAAAGAAAAAAAAATCAATATTTTGCACTGCTTTAGCTTCAAATTTTAATGAACAAGGAAGGCACTGCTGTAGTGTAGGAAGAAATCATATTATCAGAGTCTCAAGGCTGAGGGAAAAAAGATAAAAAGCATTTTAAAACATTTTCTTTTTGTTTCTTATGACACAAATTTATTTATTATACAAATTTAACACCTTTTTTACTCAAGATTGAGTAGTAGTAGAAAAAAATTACAGTCTGAGAATTTAAATGATTGTGCAAATTAAATGAGAACATATGAGTTATTGTCATTCATGATATTGCCATCCATTGACAGATATACTATGATATACCAAACGGCTTGAATTGGGATCAGATTATGATTAAGATTCATCACCCTACTTGCATTCTCTCTTTCACCAAAAAGTTAAACAAATTTCAAATCAGTGAATAACTATAGCTATGGATGGAACATAGAGGTTCTTTAAATTCTGATAGAAATTTCCTTTTTCACCTTCCTAATTTAAGCAGAAGAAAGTCCTCTTCAGTACTGTTTGGTGCTAAAAAATTAATCAAATATAGCTGAGATGCACTTGAACATAGGGAATGGAATATAGGAAAGAAATAATGATGTCAGGGAGTGTTATTGATTTTTTTGCGACTATCTAAATTGTATGAGGGTACATTACATTATGGAGTGGAACAGAATCCATGCAATATAGTGTCCTAGATTATATCTATAAATTCTAGTCTTAAGAATCTGTTTTGAGGTCTTTCAAGTAGAATTTTCACTCCTGTTAAAAAAGACATAATAATGGTATGCCCCACTGGACTTTGTTTAGAGACTTGAAAAAAAAAAAAGCAACCTGAAACCCTTCAGGTTTAATCCTTGACTGGATTAAAGAAGTCTGGTTTAGCATATAGATATTTCTGAAAATGTTAGCACTAAATACAACATTCCATTAAATGGACATCTGATCTGTTCTAACGGGTCACATTTTAAAATTAACATCTCTACATCTTTTAAATTTTCATTGATAGTCTAAATCAGAATAAGAAATTTGACTCCTTAACAACACAGATGTAAGCTTCCACCTGAGACTATAAAAAACATCCGGACTTGTTTTGCAGATGGATCAAACCCTAAAAGCCCAAATAACCCAACAGCCAAAGATGAGATTATATGAATCTCAATTTCTCTTTTTGACCTTTTAAAGCTTGCAAGTGGTATTTTTCCTCTTAAACCAGTAGTTCATCTCTAGAAATAAACACAGGGAAATAGTTTTTCAGAGAAAGAGGCTCTATTTCTCAATCAGATGCAACTACACTGATATTTTCTGCAGTGAAACAACATCATTTCAAACTTCACCAGTAAATAAACTGAAGGCGCTTTCTGTTGTTTGGAAATAACTTTCACTAAAAGCTACAATATAAAGGGTACACATACTTTATATACAGCACATATTTGAGCAAATGTGCCTGGGCATGTCTTTTAGAACTTGTACTTTCCTGGTATACAAGGGATTCCTAAGACTGCCAGAACTGGTGTGGTTTTGAAAGGTAAAACTGCCTAACCATTAGGCAATGAGAAACCAGATTACCTGTTTGACACAGCTTCAAGGACAATGTGCATGCTCTGTTCCAAATCAAACTTCAAAAGAATACCATAACCAAACAAACTGCACATATGAGGTAGCCAAGGACAGGCCAACACAGGCTGCTTTGCAGGGACAGAAAGAAAGAAAGGAATGGGAAGCAATATAGAGAACCCTCATGGGCAAAAGGATGCACACTCACAAAGGAAGTGAAAATTGAGGTATCCAAGCGTATTTGAACAAGGTAATGAAAGTGGGTGAGTTTTTAATTAATTGCATAAGCGAAAATTCTATACACCTCCAGACCCATATGGACCAATCAGCTGTTCTTCTAAAGGTTTTCTTCACAGGTTAGAAAAAAGAGGAAAGTCAGACCCATGACTGACCTGTGTAGTAATCCAGTAACTGCAAATTCTGAAGATTTCCCACCTCTGGTGACTGTTCACACCAATAGAAAAACAGTCTTTTTCCATTACTGTGAGTGGGATAAGATCTGTGATAGATCCCTAGAGGACCTAGCCTTGCCAGGCAAGCATTTTTCTCTATGAGTGAATTTTTGGAGAAAAAAAAAACCAAAAAAAGAAATCTAGAAAGCAGCATCAGTGCAACTGCTTCCAAAACCTGTTTTGAATGTTGGTTGAATCTAAGAAAATCCAGTTTGGAGGAGTGTTCGGTATTCCCTGTGTATAACTGAGGTTGGTGCGAGCATGACTAAACATGTTGGGTTTTCAAACCTAAGCATCTCAATCAAACCAGATAAAACAATACCAAGAGTCTGAAAACTGCCCCTTCAAAAGGAAGATGTGTGGGTGGGGGTCAGGTGTCTTTGATGCAGGCCAGATACAGCACAGGAATGTGCAATATCCTGCTTCCTTCAACACCAGAAAAATCAAAGAGTTAGAGATCGTCTCCCGGCTCACAGCTCCAATCCTTCCAGCCAAAAATTTCTCCACAGAGGGGACCTCTCTCAGGGGACTGCTCCAAGGCTATGCTTGGCCATCTGTGTATCTGCTTTTTTTTTTCCTTTATGTTTTTCCTTGGGGGATTTGTTGTTGTTGTTGTTGTTGTAGTTTTCTCTCTGACTGCATATTCCACCACTGAAACAGCCCTGTGCCAGTATGTAATCCTGAAAGGTGTTGGGCACGTCTTTAGTTTGGAGACCAGTTCCATGCCATAAAGCAATTTAAGTTTTTGCACTCCGTGTGGTATTTATACTTACCTACTTCTGTCTGCCTAAGCCTTGATGCTGGGGGTGGGGATGGACGGGGCATTTGCCAAGCACTTGCACAGGCCCCTCCCGGGCTGCAGGGTACTGAGCAGGCACAGCAGCTCTCTCAGACCCCAGGAGCTGCCTCTGCAACCAACGTGAAGCTCTCTGACCAACTCTAACTGCATTCAGAGCAGTCACAAAGATTGCACACATATGATCTTGAGCGTTCTGCAGCTTAACACTCCACCTGTAAAGCAGCAGTCATATACCTCGACCTTCCAAAGGTTGTGGGACAGTATCTTAAATAATATTTGTGAAGTACACATGTTACAGTAGAAGTACACAGTAGAAATGTTATTATCAGCAGCAGAGCCCACACAGAAATTAATCTGTTTACTCAGAACAGGCTTAGCTCTGAATGTACAGCAAACAATGGGCATTGAACACTGAAGGCTAGTGATAAAGGAAAAAAAATATGGCCACTTCCTCACCATCTCATGCATCGAGGCACGAGGAGTAAAAGACCAAGTGATTAATAATTGATACATCTGTTATATCATATGTGCAGAGATAAATTCTAGACTGAATAGAGACTATATTCTTAAAATTCTTTTTTGTTCTTATTTCTTAAATTATCTTACTTCCACAGTATATAAATTTTGCAAATTTTGTTTTAAATGCAATGCAAATAATAATTGCAAAATATATTTTGCAAATTCAATTACTTACTAATGGGGTATGATGCATTTCACCACCCAGACTGTCAACCAGTAGTCCAAAACTTGCAGACACCCTTTTGCAGGAAAGTCTTACAAGTGCCAGATAGCTGTATTCCATTTCCTTCATTTGCATAGTTAAGACTGAACATAATCAACCATTCAATAATCTCGATAAATATAGAAGGGCTCAATGAAGAAGAGAAACAGCAAGAAAATGTCAATGTCTGAGGGAGAAATTAGGGGAGAACACTGCAGGAGGATGGGGGATGCAAAGTAAGCAAGCAAACCAGAAAGTCAATTTTTTTCTCTTCCACTGCCAGCTGCATGCCAGCTCTAACAAGAGCAGCAGCTAAGTAGCCCTGCCAGCCCTCCAGGTTGGAGACGGCTACAATGACAAGGAATGTGAGGAATGAAGCACTGCTGCTGCTGCTGTTACATCTGTTTTAAAATCTGACATCAGCCTCCCTTCAAAGCTAACCAACCCAGCAATTTTTGAAGCTATTAACAGAACACACTTATTAGTGTACTCAAGGTGCAGGAAGAATCAGATCCAAATTAACCCAGTCTCACAGCTGGATTGTTGTTATTTTACCCCTTAAGATTTTGCTGTCCATACCTTTTGATAGAGGTAGTTGTTTGGTTTTTTTAATTAAGTCTAGGTCATTAAAAAGGGTAGAAAGCAACAAAAAGCTTTGGGGTAGAAAGCACGGTCTCCAAAAATGCTAAAAAACAAAAAAAAATTTTGGCCTCCATAAAAGATATCAAAAAGTAAAAAGAATGAAGACAAATAGTGGGAAATGAATGGCTGTGACTGGGAGTCCCCAGCTCAGTATGTCTGTCACTAACAGCGCGTTATGCCATAACAAAAAAATCAGCAAACTGGAAATTCCTCCTGCTGTGCACAAATGAATCCAGAAATATCTGCCTCTGCTGCCTGTACAGAAAACATCAACCTCTCTGTGATGCTTCACAAGCTGGGTATGTTTGGGTATCTCTAGACAACAGAGAATGAGCATCAATTTTCATGATTTAGCAGCACACTTAGGCACAAGGTGGTTTTGTTTCCATTCTGATGTGGATCCTGTTAAAAGATCTTTTTGCAACCACAGGAGGATCTGAGATAACCAAGGGGAAAATAATAATAATAATTTCTTGAAGTTACAGACAGAAAAGGACTGAATGTCACTCATTGATTTAGTGCAAAAAACTAAGGCAAATTACCATTTTTATAATGCTCTTTTCCCCACCAGTTGTTCATGTTTTACCCAGGGCTTTTTAGAGGCAGGATGCTGCCTTTCTGGTCAACAATTCTACAACCTCCTAATCTGTAAATTTGTGTGAACAACTGTTATTGACATAACTGCAAAAATATCACAGTCTCTTCTTATGATGTAATTAGTCATTAGGCATGATAAGAGTATTATTAATGAAAATTTATTGCCATTAAAACTAGTTGCCACAAGTAAGGTGATTGAATTCTTATATTACCTGATAGTATAAAGTGCAACAGCAAGCTTTATGTTTTGCATAGGATGCACAAAGGGTTAAACACAACATTTAGACTATTGAGCAGAAACTGGTACTGCAATGTTACCCACTCTGTGATTTAGTTTCAGACCGTAATCTGGAAGAGAAATTTCAAAGACTTTTTCCTTGATCTAATTAGAAAGTCCACAGTTTTTACCATCTGGCAAGATTTCTCCCCAAATAAATTTCAAATAGAACTAAAAGAATGGCTGACTGTAGAAACAAATGGCGACATCACCACTTCTTTTAAGCAGGTTAGAGGGTGTATCTTAAGTAAGGGACAACAGGAGAAGCTTAAACAGAGCAAACCAAAAACTTAACAGGATTATGATGACATTAACCCCAAAATCATAAAGGAACTCAAACTGCTGGGAAAAAAAACAACAGTTTGTAATCTGTCTTCTATTAGTCCTTTCATCTGAGGAGTAAGAGGTAGAAAACAGGATGTCAATTTTTTTTAAGAATTTTCACAAGGGAGCTGTAGACTTCTAACTCTGGCCATATCTATAGTGGGAAAATGGGTAGAAATTATTGTAACTAACAGAATTAGTAGACATGTGGATAAAGATTATATATTTGGGGAAAAATAGCAGGAGTTTTCACATGGTTCTGCCTAGCAAATTTATGGAAGTTTTTCATGGAGTCAACAAGTACATTCAGCTGATATAATCTACCTGGCTTTCTAAAAGTGTGCTTTTTAACAGTGTCCCTTCAGCACATTTTCAGAAAACTAATTAGTTGGGGCATTGCATGGTGAAAACCTCGTTAAAAGTCAGGAAACACAAGACAGAATAAAAATAGAACAGAACAAGGTCATTAAGATTGAGAAAAATCTTATGTTGATGCAGCTCCATACAGTGATGATCAACCAGAAAGGATGTGAGCAACAAGCTGAAAACATCTGATAATGATATGAAGTGATTCTGAGTAGGAATAGGAGAGAATGGGGGTGAAAGAGTGCAGAGGTGCTTTGCACACTGCATAATAAAAAAACAGTTTTCGTTCAGTAGAG
>VZSE01015514.1:124003-214602 GCA_013398275.1 Promerops cafer
TTTTTTTTTTAATTTTCTCCCTGAAATTACTATAGATAGATTTTGGAGGCTTTTTAACCTAACAATCCCCCTTAGTTTTTGAAAGACATTCTGCTTGGTTGCCCTTTTTTGAAAATGCGGGTCAAGACCAATGAACAAGACTGTAGAGATGGTTACCTTTAGTTTTGAAAGAAAAAATGGAGTTAACAAGAAATTGCACAGAAAATCCTACTTTGAAGTTCAGATGGCACGTGGGCACGTTCACAAGCTTGGTTACTTACAGATTTTCTCAGTGAAGAAACCAGATTGAGGCCCACTATAGATTTTCTAACATGATGCATTTCTGTGATTTGAGAAGGCTGCCCCTGACACCACTGGAATGGCTTCATTGCAGACACAAGCCATGCCCAATTAAAGGTCCAGGCCTGGCAATTTTTAAGGCAAAGATAAAAGGATGCAATCCTTTCCTGGAAAAAAAGGAGTACAAGCTCTTTTGTCAATTAATGTGAGGAATAATTGACCTTAAAAGCCTAAAAATGAGTTATAGAACCACTGACTGTCAAGTTCAATTACAGGTGGAACAAACATAATGTGGTGGGAAAGAGGAGTTTCCTTTTCTGCTGCCTCTCCTTTCATACAGGCACCAATAAATGAAATCAGAATATGATACACAGTTTTTCTACATATGCTTTTTAGTCAGTAAAAGGTAACATATTCATACATCATGTAGAACAAACATGGGGTAGCTATTTTCCACTCTAAACAAAAAAAAAAAAAAATCTTAAATCTTTTGTAAGCACATACAAAAGTTAAAATAAAGATACTCTGAAAGGTGCTTTTCCCAGAAAGGGCACACAGAGGTTACTGCTACCACCATCCAGTGAAAGGCTGAATTGTGTCTCCACGTGAAACGGCTCCTTGCCCACTACATCTGTTTCTCTGCTTCTCCTCAGCAAGAGAAAGAATGTATTAAACTTTCTCCAACACCTCTGATGAAATATGCTCATTTACATGCAGGTGTCCCATCCTGATCTATTTTACCTGACCTTGCTGTCCCAGTAAGGGTTATTCCAATGCCTAATAACTGTAGCACCTCAGAAATTCTGGTGATCGCTGAAATGGGATAAATGGTCTTTTCTGAAACTTTTATAATAAGGAAATTGTCAATGAGTCATGTCTGTCTGAGAATAATTTGATATTATACAGATATGAAGATGAACATTTATGTTACTGTTTTGGCATTAAGAGGAGCTGAGGATCCCCAGGAAAATGCAACTTACTATGGGAAAGTAAGGATCACAGGACTTCAGTCTCTTTTTCATCTCTGGCTGATACGTTCCAAGTCATATGGCTTTATGAATGCTTACTGATCTCCATCAACACATCTCTTTGATGTCTAAAGTCTCAGCTGGAGTCACATTTGTAAGCCAATAGCTCCTTTCAAAATATTTATGTCCTTTGACTCAAAGTTCAAAACAGGGCGAGATGCACTTTGCATAATCACTTCGAGCAAGAACAGTATTTCTTTTACAACAATTTGAGGGACAGGCATGTTGTGTATTTTAAGACACTATACCTCATGCAAATTTTGGCACCGGTGCCAAAGAACCATAACCTTTTAGTGAGAGATAACAACGTGCTCTGTTCTTTGCACAGTAAGCCAGTTTTGACTGTACTGAAATCAGCTTCAGTGATCTGTAAGTTTTCCATTACAAGAATCAAACTATAACAACATTCTGGAAATGGTAATAGTATACATACTTTACTGTGGCTCCAATCTATACAAATACTATCTATGAAAAAATACAGTGGAAAGAGGTGGTGATTAAGTCAATATGGTACATTAGGCCTTAATCTCACAGAATTTAATAGATAATGATAACCTTTCTCCAGAATTTTTTAAGCCATATGTACTTTCTCTAGTAGGAAACAAAATGGTGGATTTCAGTTTATAGAGCTCTCAGCAGAATACAGATTTTATGTATATCACCACAGGATTTGCTTCGCAAGACTTTTAGATTTATGATTCCAGTGCCCTTCTGCTTCCTAGGTATTCTTGGCAAGATGCTGAAGCCCCCAACAGGATGTCAGTACTTCGGCTAGATGATCCAGAGAGGGTGTGAGACAGATAGAGAGGAGGAGTAGTTCCTTCGTTTCTCATCTGTTTGCACAGCTCATTCTGTCTGGGCTGCAGGGCTCAAACCAGCTGCTATACAAGCGATGGCAACTGCCGCACTGAAAGACGCACTCCAGATCATTCCATGACACACATTCCAGATACCCCTGCTCTCAAAGCCAGCGTCAAACAGAGGATTATATTAAACATAGGTGTCAGTTTCAGCCTCTTTGCAGCTGAGCCCGAGAGATGCTGCTGTCTTCTCTCTCGCATTTGCATTCTCCCATCTGTTCTTGCTTCATTTCCTGACACCCCTCACAAATTATTACGCTCCTTTCTCAGTCCTCCTCCATCTCCTTCCTTCTCCCATTACAGCCTCTGTCACTGCCTTCTTACTTGCCCTTGCCTTTCCAGACTGTCACAATCCTTTCTCCTTCCCCAGCTTCAACCACCACAAGTCCTTCCCTCCCTTGCCTCTCCCCATCAGCAGCTGTGCAGGGCCCAAAGCTTCCTGAACCTGCTGACTTTATGACAAATCTGTACAAATACAGCAAAAACATGGTAGTCTATAAGCCTTTTGTGACAGTTCATTGAAGTTTCATCTCTCACCAAGCATATATATAACCTTGAAAACAGTGGTATAGATAAAAGATGTGTCATTTAAATGAGATGTATTTTTTCTTTATGTTTCAGCTAATTATTTTTTCATGCATTGCAAAATGAAAGAAATATTTGGGTATTCTCTGAGCCCTAGAAATTTTGAAGAAAATTCTGGTGAATTTCTGGTTGGCTATTTGAGGAACATGCGAAATTACCAATTATCTTTCAATATTTTCAGTTTTTTACATCTGAGAACAGTCTACCACACACAAAAAACTAATGGAAAATGGCTGCTTCATAAAATAAATACCTCCACATTGTCCTTCCTATATGAAATCTATGAAAAGGCAAGCAGCAAATGCCTAGGCATTTTAGATGATCCAACAGAGAACATCATGACCACTGAGGTGCCAGAGTAGATCCAGAGGTACTACAAAGACTGCTTTACATTGAAACCATCAACTACTCTTACAAGGGGCTACCTTAGAAGACTGCCCAGGTTATTGAGGATTTACCCTGACATACTACAACACAGAGCTTTTTTTAACCACAGAGAGAACTGAGCTGTCAGCTACAGTGCTGTGGTTCTTACATCCTATATACTTTCATCCAATTGCAGCAATCCAAGAGAAATCCACTTCTCAGGGCCTGCTTCTGCTTCTCTCCTGTTGCATCCACATTCTTAATGTTCCTAAAGAGATGGCGTGACACAAACCCACTGTGAAGCCAATGGGCAATTTTGTCCGTGAGGTAATGTGGCAGAAGAGAATTTCATGAGGATGTACAAGATCTACTTGACTTACACATCTCTCTGTCATTCTCTAGCAAAGACAAGTCAATTCTGTGAGGAAAATTAAAATTTAGAAAGAATTGCTGTCATGCAAATTGCCCCTGCTTTATTTCAGGAAGGTTTGTTTTTGTCTTGTGAGTGATCATATGAGAAGCACCAGTGGATTGATGCTCTGTGGAACAGGTTGCAAAAATACAGAAAAGAAAAGCCTCTGCTTAAGACATTTCTTCCCTCTGTGATCTGAAGCATTATCCCTGGTCTGCAGGGGTCTTAAAGATTATTAGGAAAAGTTAACCAGCTTATAACATAGGGGTCCATTACGTACCAGCATTTTTACTGCTCACTGAAGAAGGTTGAAAATTACTGCAATCCCTTACAAGCAGGTTTTGTCTGCACAGTTGAATTCTGCCAGAACAGCTACATAAGAGGAATTAACTACATTCACAGCGTGTTTCTCTGTACTGCCCTGTATCTCTGTGTCACTATTTTTACCTGATTTTACCACTAGCAAACCCTGGCTTCATATAGGGCCCAATGAGAGTGTGCAGAACCCACCCACACAGAACTCCAGAAAGTTTGCTGGGATTTCCCACACTGAATCAGGAACAGAAAATGTATGTGATGTGCACAGCTGGTTGTATTTATACTCCTCTGACCAATCAGATATTTGGGGATTTTGGTGTTACAGAAGTTGCTCAACTCTCTTTGCTCTATATTAGGTGTCAAGGAAGAAAGTTATACTGCGTTGTAGAAATAAGATGGCATAAGCATCTACACTGAAAACACAAAAGCAGACCTATTGTCATAGGGTGGCCTTGAGTTAGGCCCTCAAAAAGCAATTCTACTTTGACAGCTTGAATTTTTGCTGTGATTCCAAGTGAGGAAAAGGGGACTAACATGCATGACATAATTTGACTATGAATGCCCAAAAAAGAATTTATTCTGGCTATTTACTTTGTATGCAGTCTTGCATAGGTTTATTTTTATATCTGTGACATCTTTATTTGCTGCTGCCTCTTCCTAAAAACAATAAGCTCTTCCTGTGCTTTTGCAGACCATTGTAAGTAAACAATTCTCCTTTTGGTTTTAAAATTATGTTTTGTACAAGAAACATTTGTCCTACATAACAGCCAGTAAATTAAAGAGGACATTGAGTGGGAGATACATCTGTGTATAATATATTACAGAAAGGTTTATGACTTCCTACACAGTGACTTCTCTACTACTTTACTGTAGTAGGCCACAAGCCATTCTGGAGTGATCGAGAAGTCAGAAACTTCTCAAGTGCCATATTGTCAAAGAAAATTACAACATGCATCAGATGTTGTATGTAGATGTGGACCTTCCCCACTTCCCAATCTCTTCTTCCACACTGGTTTATGGACAGATTGTCAAAAGAGCTTGAACATAGTAACAGACCATCTTACAGACCTGACCCAAAACCTATAAAAATCTTGGAAGCTTAAAAAGCCAAACATCAGAAACCCGGAAATCTTGTCTGTATCTAGTACATGACCTAATATTCTAGGCTATCTCTTTTTTGGAAGTTTTCAAAATTACGTGCAAAATCTTGAGGAAAATGCTGAAACTGTTTCTGCACAAGTCTTACTCCAACTATATGGCATCCTTATAATAGTTGGAGAAAATCAAATAGATTTAGCCAATTCTTTAGCCAAATAGATATTTGTGACTTGTTGCTCTTTAGAGTATTTCTCTTTCCTGCATCCCCACCACCACCCACTAAGTTTCATCCTTCTTCTCTTCCACTTGCATCATTCCTCAGCTACACTACATAGTGTAGCTATGATCCTTCTCATTTTCACCCCACATTTCAGTAATTATAAGTCCTGTACTCATGCATTCTCTCAGATTTTAACAACTATCATTACAGTCTTTATTTTCCATCTATCAGGCATGAAAGGGACAATTTTGCTTGGTTGAATTTGGGGAGAAAGAACTATTTGCTCTTCCTCTTGCATTCTCCTTTCTGCCCATGTGGAAGTGGACAGACATCTCTGATCTGTGCTTTGTGCTTGTTAAAAATGCTGTCCCAGTTTTTCCAGCTTGAATACCTGCAGGTTTTCTGTGCAGGAAGAGACAGGAAGGCAGCCCTGTGCTTAGAAGAGGCAGAGGGTTATGAGACCACTGGAGATCAGTTTTGTTCTGAATTAGAAAAGCCTGATAGAGAAACAGTCTGTGAGCAGAGACAAGGCAAAGATAGGCCGAGAGAGCAAGGCCTTGAGAGAGCAAAGGGTTATTGATCTACAGAAGCAATTATCAGAATGACTTTGTGAAGCACATCGAGCAAACAGAACATGCAGGACTAGGAACAGAGAAATCAGGCAGTGAGCCTGGATGAGAAGACAAGATGCTCTCAGGTGAATTCCACAGGTTTGTGCTGAGGGTTTGCCAGCACAGATGCAGACCAGAAGTGACAACACAGATACTAGCCATGCAACCTGACCTTCTAGTGCTGCTATCAAAATCACAGTGGGTTTTTGCTGACTACTGGAAAGTAGATTCTGAAAGAGCCATGCCCTTTCATGCCAGCCAGCCTGAGCAGGGGGTGAGTCCTGGCAACACATCAGGAATTCAAACTTACTGCTTTTAAACTATCTGTGACTTTTCAGCACAAAAATCCAGCTTAACATATCTGTCATGGCTTATCACATGCTCTTTGATAACATAGCAACAGTATAACAATAGTCAGTCAGCACTGGTATTTTATCAAGAACCTCTTTCAAACATTAGTTAGGTGGGAAAGGGGAGATGAGAGCTGCAAAAGACTGATACATGTGAATTTTTTATTTTATTTTTACCGTCTTTAAATATATTCATCAGCTTTTTACTTTTTCCAGTTTTGTCCTTAAGTGTAACTTCCCTGGTACAAGTTATCACATACTGTGGTACGGAGTCTAAAAGCTTTTGCAGAATTAAAAGTCACAAACACATGCAAGCCCAGAGCACACAAGTTAAAACTAGAGGGTTATATGGGGAAAAGAAAGCAAAGATGGAGAGAACAGCTCTTGACCCTTTTCTGTTCATACTTTTGGAAGGTCCACCAAAGTGCATGTGGTTTAGTAATAAAAATAGAGTCCGCATCCATGTCACAGCTTAAAGAAAATAATGGTTGAGCTTCACTTCTACTGAAGCCAACTTCATTTCTCCATGGAAGCCAACAGACTGACAAGAGGAACAAACCCCTGCCCAGGTCAGTTAGCTGATCCATTTAGACTTCTCCTATATAAGTACCTCAGACCAGCGCTTAGCCCTGGCACTGAGATGCCAACTGGCACAGTGTGACCTTCAAATGGCTAATCTTTCCCTTCCCAGCACACAGCTGAATACCCTCATCTATACTACTTGTCAGGAAAAGACCTCAGCGTATGGTCCTCCCCAAACCATGCCATGGGTCAAACAGGGACATGGACACAGTTCTGCATTACCAAAGGCCAGTGCCCAGCCTCAGCACTGTTTAGGGGATGAGCACATAGCCTGGTTCTCCTTTTACAGAAGAGCAACAGGAGCCCAGCTGAAATGTGACACAAGGGAGGCAATACAAGAATTGGTAGAAACTGAGTTGGCTCAATTAAAAAAAAAAAAACAAAAACAAACCAGCTGTGAGACCAAGGATGTTATTTCCGTTATTTGTTCCTGTGACAGGCTACTGTCATCATCCTACCACGTGGACAATGTTTCCAAAATAGAAAAAAACCAAGCCAGTCATAAGTGCAAAAAGTGTCACATACCTTGCAGTGAGTGTATTTTTCCTATAAAAAATGTTTTGCCTGATGCAACAAACTTCTTTCCTCAAAGAGCTTCTGTTGCCTTTCCCCGTCAAATACATTCAATGAAAGTAAAATGGGGCCAAAGGGAAGAAATGAGCAAACAGAAAATAATAAAAAACATATTCAGGACATTTATCCTTCAGACTTCTACAAAGTCCAAAATAAAGCTGTTATTTGTCATTGAATATCTGGATGCAGCAGGCCACTTACTTTCACATTGCATGGGACTCTTGAACGTTGAAAGCATCAGTTCCCAAAACATTCCCCATTAATTCATCTGATGAAAAGGAGTCCGAAGTTGTGAATGTTCCATCTCTGGAAGTATTCAAGACCACATTGAATGGGGCTCTGAGCAACCTGGTCTACAGGAAGGCATCCCTGTCCATGGCAGAGAAGT
Source organism: Promerops cafer (assembly GCA_013398275.1). NCBI lineage: Eukaryota > Metazoa > Chordata > Aves > Passeriformes > Nectariniidae > Promerops > Promerops cafer. Next base: position 131,674 of record VZSE01015514.1, read on the forward strand.
GGAAACTAAACAATCTTAAAGGTCCCTTCCAATCCAAACCATTCTATGATTCTATTCTTTGTATCAAATGGGCCCATACAGGGAGGAGACAAAACCACCCTGGGATAAGTCTGCAATGAACTTGTAAAGCCTGCACACTAGTGTAAAACCTAGGTCATCTATATAATAGTGTTATCTAGGAAGTAAATGTTTGCTTTAACCAGCTGAAGATTTCAAGGGGAGCAGAACAGAGGGGATAGTACAGGGGACAAAGTTTCGAGATTTTTCCTGGTTTAGGCAGCACCTTTTTATCTGCAACTTCTCAGTCAGAGTCAATGCTCAGAAAATGTTCTCATTCCATTTCATACACAGTGAACTTGGCTTCAATTTGTATCCTCTCTTAGGTTTAGGCAGTAGTGTTACTAAACAAAACAGTGATCTTTCCTGTAAAAGTTCCATTTAGGAGCAGGAACTATGAAAGGACAAGGTAATGGCTTTTGTATCAGGGAAATGTGCTTTGCAAATTTGCATTTAAAATGGATTGTGCTCCAAGCCTTCTGGCGCTGGGCAAATCAGCCCATTTTCCATATGTATAGTAGGGGTTACCTAGGTTCAACAGGTTAAACTGCTGTTTCACTTTTTCCAGGGATAAAGCAACATCTTCTTTGCCACACCAACTTCATCACATGCCAGATCCCAAGGAAGGAACAGGAATCTGAGTCCTGCACTAAAGAACAAAATATAAGATATGTAGATACGGCAAGAAGAGGTTTCAGGAGGAGCAAAAAAGTGTCTAAAAGCAACAAACCTGCAAACCAGCAGAAATATGTCCTAAGGGACAGGTGAGACATATTTGATAAGCGTGGAGCATGGAGCTGATGGGGCAAAGATGCCACAATACAAAATGGTGAGAGATTCAGAACAGAGCCAGGGGGATAAGGAACGAGTGACTAGAGGCCAGACACAGAGTGAAGAGATTGAGAGGACAGAAAGGTGAGAGTAACGTTGTCAGAACAATGAAGAGCTCTTCCTCAGGATAAAATGCTCAATTTTGTGAGAGTGTTGAAGACCTTACACATGAAGGAAAGAAAAAAAAAATGTGAATGTGGACCTGTTTTGACTATATTTTCTTGTGCTTATGGACAATTACAGGAAATTCAAAGTGAACTTACAGACAACAAAAATAATAAGCTGAGTGAAAATATAGTCCAGTGCCTCAGCACATAGGCATATAAAGATAGAATGCATAGAACCACTCAAACAAAGAATGAAAACAACAGATTTTGTCATGACTCTAGAAAGTAGGGAAAGGGAAAAAAAACACAAGAGGAGCAGATTGGTACAGTGGTTATGGGTGAAGGGCGTCTTATACTTCAGTAACATCCCACTACATCAGCAGCAGACAGGGATAAATCTTAATGCTCCTGAGCATTTTAATTCATTAAAAAATGCTGTTACATGAAAGATTCCTTTTTGCATAAATCAAGAGCCATCAATGCAGAACAGTGGGTCAGAGCTTTGGCAAACTACACAAAGATGAGTGATTCATGCAATCACCAAACTATACAGGCTGAACTAATTGGTGATAGAATAATGACAGGACAAAAATCCAGGCACTCAAATGTGAATGCTTAGAGATCCCATTAACTCTACAGAGAACCAGAGACATGCACAGCTAGTGAACAAACTCACATCCAAATAGAGAACACAAACAAAGCAATCACAAAGGTATTTAAGTAGGAAAAGAAAGGAAAGCATGAAAATTTACTGAAAATTCAGCAAAGAAAGACATACAAATACAAAGCAGCAGAGGTGAAGAAAATCCAAAGACCTATGTTTATTGAGGGGGGAAAAAATGATAATCATGAAATTCCCTTTACATGGGACCACATTCAAAAATTCTGAGAGGTCGTTATGGAAAGGATGGCAGAAAAAATGCCCCCATAACGAGAAAGAAATGTGTCTCAGAGATCAGTGACATCAGTGAAGTGCAAAAGAGCAAAAAAATAAATGGACTGTGAAGTTCAGACTAATACCAGATGCAAAGACAGGGCAGCAGAACAGAGTAAGAGAGAGAATGCGAATTAACAGGGGACATCAATGTGCGTGCAAGGCACAAAGACCTCTTCTGAAGTGTACATAAAGAGATACAAAAATAGCAGAACCAAATTTTTGACTCTCTTATTATGTGATAACATAATCACAATACCATGAGGTCAAGTAAATTAAGATAGAATATCAAGCTAGAAGCAGACAAAGTGGAAGTTCTGCCAGTACAGATGTTAGGAAGACATTTAGCAAAAATAAGAGAGTTATTACCCCTGCACACTAAACCTAAATTACAGATGATTCCTGTGAGACACACACCAATAAAAACCACATTCCATGTGGCCAACACCCTACTGCATCCATGCAATGAAGGAGTGGACTTTTGAGGCAAGACATGAATTGAGATGCTTAGAGACAATAAATTATCAATTACCTACTCTTAAGACAATTTAAAAAGTTAATATCTCTTTTTGTTTCAATATCACTCATTAAGTAGCAAAATTTCAGAAAGCAGCATATGATAGATATCAGAAAGCCAAACACACACATTAAAAATTAAAAGAAAGAGAATAATTGAAGAATAATTGGCTCACAATTAAAGAACTTATGATATACGAAAGCAAAACGGTTCATAATAAAATCAGTACAGGTTACCAAGTGAGAACAGCCATCTATTTTGCAGCTGCCACCATATAAAATGTCTAATGCATGTTACACAGTGCATAAACTCTGCTCTTTCACTTGGAAGCTCAGAAAGAATGCAGGAATGAGCACGAGTCAGTGGTGTAGCCCATCTGTGGAGCTGCCATTCCTCGACAACCCCATTAATGAGGGGTGGGAACAGAGCAGGAGGACAGTTTTAACTATATGGAGGTGCACTGTAAGGCCTGTTTTATTTACCACTACCAGTGAAAGCCCATTATGTGCCACTCACGTGGGAAAAGTTCAAGCTGTGTGTTCAAGGAGAGGGAACTATTCAGGCAAGGCTTAAAGACCCGTGACTACAGATCATTTTTAAAGCCTGGTGCCTGTTACTCAATCTGCAATGTTAGGTATTTGATGCATGGTACACAACAAAGGTATGCAAAGTTATCAAGTTATGCAAAGCAGCCCAACACCACAAAACAAATAGCAACTAAGTCAGAGCATGAGATCTTCTGCCAGCTAGTGCCCTTTCTGTCCTTCTATAACACAGAAATATAAAATATAAGGCTAAGGGACTGTTCCACCACGCTGCCAAGGCAAGGGGAGAGAAAGAGTCTAGTAACAAATCCTCAAGAGCAAACATAAATACACATTCACATTTGTGGTGTTGGACACTTGCAGAGCGACCTCACCTCTCTCTCCAAACAGCAGGATTTCACACAGGCCAAATGTGTAGTATTTTTCCCCTATATTCTCATATCATAATATCCACGCTAATGAAAGCAGAAAATCTCCTAAGAGATCAAAGCTGCTCTGAAAATAGGCAAGAGAGAAGGACCATACAGAAGACAACAGTGGAATTCATCTTCCCTAATTGTAGGCATACAGAAGTTACAGATGTCCTCTAAACTACTTGCTTACTCTGGCCTTAGAGTTATAGATAACAAGTTACACATGTCCTCTAAACTACTTGCTTACTCTGGTCTTAGAGTTATAGATAACTGTCTCTGGATTAGGTAACTGTCCTGGAGGCCCCTATTTCTTCCAGGTTTTTTCAGGGGGAATCTTATAGCTAGTTTAGAGTACAGACTGGCCTTTTTTCAAAATAATCAGCAAAATCCAATTTTCCCAATGCCAGTCAGAAGCGCAATTCAATTAAAATTTATTATCTACTTCCAAATGAGAGGTTGAAAAGCAAAAATTTACAAGATCACAGAATGGACAGGTTGGAAGGGACCTCTGGAGGTAATCTGGTCCAGCCCCTTGCTCAAGCAGGTTGCCCAGGACCATGTGGTTTTGTAATATCTCCAAGAATGGAGACTCTACNACCTCTGGAGGTAATCTGGTCCAGCCCCTTGCTCAAGCAGGTTGCCCAGGACCATGTGGTTTTGTAATATCTCCAAGAATGGAGACTCTACCTCCTCTCTGGGAAACCAGTGACATGGCTCAGTGACCCTCACAGTAAAGAGGTGTTTCCTGAGTTTCAGATGAAAAAGTCATATGGCATCTTTCTTGTATTCCAAGAGATAATCATAAAAACATGGGCCAACCCCTTTGTGACAAACTCCCTGTAACAAATAATGGCCCTGATGAAACAGGGTAGCATTTGATCAAGCCTCAATTTTTTTTCTTCACTGCCTAATGCACCAATGCATCACAGCTGATTGTTCGAAATGCTTGAGGCAAATTGTGGGGTTCATGGGGAGTTCATGCCATAGCAATTTATAAGAATGATTATGAAAGAAATTTTGCACTGAGCAAGAAGAGGTTGAGTAAAACAGGACAAATGGCCTGATTAAAGAAAACAAGTAAAACCAGAGCAAACTCTCAAGGAAAGGAATGAGACCACATTTACTGTACATGCTCTGTAAGAGAATGAATTTGATGGCAAGTGAAGGTAGATCACTTTAAAAGGAAAAGCAGTACATTTATATTCACAAAGTCTCCTATATGAGGCAACCCAGCATTAAATTTGTATTTTCACTGGCAAACAAGACTGCAACGTGACTGAGAAGAATAGTAGGAAAAGAGAATAGTAGGATTTAAGGTGTTTTTCTGAAATTCACTTTCATTAGTCTTTAGCAATAAGAAGGAACGTCTTCAGAAAGTCATGATTAACAAAGAGATCCAGATCTGCGAACTAATAAAAAACCCCACAATACCTTGGAAACTGTCCTCTCAATAGGACTACTTGCAGACAACTTCTCAGAAAACATATTTCCAAACAAGTCACCAAGTTTCAAAGGCTTGATGGAATACTTTTATTTAATCTTGTATATAAACAAGATATTCCTTAAAATGGGCTGACAAATTCCAGATGTGACTTTTTTCCCATTAGCAAATGACTCTGCTTTGAGGAGTGCACGGGCACGCTCCTGAAATGCTTCTGCCTTACAGGTCCGTCTTGACAACCTATAAAGCAGGAGCACGTGGCTTAGCATGTGGTTGTAATGGTCAGCTTAAGTGATACTGAGGCAGAGATCAGATCAGTGCTGGGACAGCTCTTCTTTTGCTGTTTATGAAGTTCTTTGTCAAAAAGCAGCTGACAGCTGTTAGCTTATAATTTTTTTTAAAAACCCAACCATCTAAGCACAAAAACTGGATATCAAAGAAATCTAACAACGAGAAATGGGCCCCACAATTTAAGGAGGACAACAAAACTGATGAAAGGGATGGAAGGAATTTCTTCTGAGGNAGTCTAGTAACAAATCCTCAAGAGCAAACATAAATACACATTCACATTTGTGGTGTTGGACACTTGCAGAGCGACCTCACCTCTCTCTCCAAACAGCAGGATTTCACACAGGCCAAATGTGTAGTATTTTTCCCCTATATTCTCATATCATAATATCCACGCTAATGAAAGCAGAAAATCTCCTAAGAGATCAAAGCTGCTCTGAAAATAGGCAAGAGAGAAGGACCATACAGAAGACAACAGTGGAATTCATCTTCCCTAATTGTAGGCATACAGAAGTTACAGATGTCCTCTAAACTACTTGCTTACTCTGGCCTTAGAGTTATAGATAACAAGTTACACATGTCCTCTAAACTACTTGCTTACTCTGGTCTTAGAGTTATAGATAACTGTCTCTGGATTAGGTAACTGTCCTGGAGGCCCCTATTTCTTCCAGGTTTTTTCAGGGGGAATCTTATAGCTAGTTTAGAGTACAGACTGGCCTTTTTTCAAAATAATCAGCAAAATCCAATTTTCCCAATGCCAGTCAGAAGCACAATTCAATTAAAATTTATTATCTACTTCCAAATGAGAGGTTGAAAAGCAAAAATTTACAAGATCACAGAATGGACAGGTTGGAAGGGACCTCTGGAGGTAATCTGGTCCAGCCCCTTGCTCAAGCAGGTTGCCCAGGACCATGTGGTTTTGTAATATCTCCAAGAATGGAGACTCTACCTCCTCTCTGGGAAACCAGTGACATGGCTCAGTGACCCTCACAGTAAAGAGGTGTTTCCTGAGTTTCAGATGAAAAAGTCATATGGCATCTTTCTTGTATTCCAAGAGATAATCATAAAAACATGGGCCAACCCCTTTGTGACAAACTCCCTGTAACAAATAATGGCCCTGATGAAACAGGGTAGCATTTGATCAAGCCTCAATTTTTTTTCTTCACTGCCTAATGCACCAATGCATCACAGCTGATTGTTCGAAATGCTTGAGGCAAATTGTGGGGTTCATGGGGAGTTCATGCCATAGCAATTTATAAGAATGATTATGAAAGAAATTTTGCACTGAGCAAGAAGAGGTTGAGTAAAACAGGACAAATGGCCTGATTAAAGAAAACAAGTAAAACCAGAGCAAACTCTCAAGGAAAGGAATGAGACCACATTTACTGTACATGCTCTGTAAGAGAATGAATTTGATGGCAAGTGAAGGTAGATCACTTTAAAAGGAAAAGCAGTACATTTATATTCACAAAGTCTCCTATATGAGGCAACCCAGCATTAAATTTGTATTTTCACTGGCAAACAAGACTGCAACGTGACTGAGAAGAATAGTAGGAAAAGAGAATAGTAGGATTTAAGGTGTTTTTCTGAAATTCACTTTCATTAGTCTTTAGCAATAAGAAGGAACGTCTTCAGAAAGTCATGATTAACAAAGAGATCCAGATCTGCGAACTAATAAAAAACCCCACAATACCTTGGAAACTGTCCTCTCAATAGGACTACTTGCAGACAACTTCTCAGAAAACATATTTCCAAACAAGTCACCAAGTTTCAAAGGCTTGATGGAATACTTTTATTTAATCTTGTATATAAACAAGATATTCCTTAAAATGGGCTGACAAATTCCAGATGTGACTTTTTTCCCATTAGCAAATGACTCTGCTTTGAGGAGTGCACGGGCACGCTCCTGAAATGCTTCTGCCTTACAGGTCCGTCTTGACAACCTATAAAGCAGGAGCACGTGGCTTAGCATGTGGTTGTAATGGTCAGCTTAAGTGATACTGAGGCAGAGATCAGATCAGTGCTGGGACAGCTCTTCTTTTGCTGTTTATGAAGTTCTTTGTCAAAAAGCAGCTGACAGCTGTTAGCTTATAATTTTTTTTAAAAACCCAACCATCTAAGCACAAAAACTGGATATCAAAGAAATCTAACAACGAGAAATGGGCCCCACAATTTAAGGAGGACAACAAAACTGATGAAAGGGATGGAAGGAATTTCTTCTGAGGAGCAGCCAAGTACTTTGGGTTTGCATAGTTTGCGTAGAAGGAGCCTGAGTGGTGAACTCATTGCTCTCTACAGCTTCCTGAGGAGGGGATCGGGAGAGGAAGGTGCTGAGCTCTTCTCCCTGGTATCCAATGATAGGACATATGGGAAAGGTACAAAGCTGTGCCAGAGGAGGTTTATACTGGACACAAGGAAGCATTTTTATTTTACAGAGAGGGTGGTCAACCACAGGAGCAGACTTCCTGGAGGGGTGGTTGATGCCCCAAGCCTGTCGGTGTTGAAGAGGCTTTTGGACAATGTCCTTAATAATATGCTTTAACTTCTGTTCAGTCCTGAAGTGGTCAAGCAGTCGGACAAGATGAGCATTATAGATCACTCACAACTTAAAATATTTTATTATGTTCTATTCTATTCTAAAAAAAGCATTCTTCAGACAGTCCACTAGTCCAATGTGAATAGAATATGAGACAAAAAGCAATAGATGACAAAATAAATTCAACATATCCCAGCACAAGATGAAGCAAGTACAAAGAAGTAGCCAGTCCTCAAAAGAAAGACTTGATATTTTTTGCAGCATCTTGCTAAATAAACAAAGGCTTTGTACCAAGACACAGAAGATATTATTCTCAAAATAATAATAAACTGTCACGGTTTAGGAATGGTATTCCCCAATCTAGTGTTCTTCCCCAATTTAGTGTTCCCCTGAGAACACTCCAAATCATGTGCTGCTTATTAACTTCCTCCTCCCCCTCCCTCTTCCTCTGTGAAGGGCTGGAGAGGAGAATTAGAGGTGCAAAAGTTAAATATCACTTGTGGAGATAGGAAAAATTTACTAGAAACAACGTGATAAGAATTGAACAGTAAAAGCAACAATATTAATAACAGAGTGTACAAGAGATGTGAACAATTCGCACACAAGAGCCCAACATGCAGAATCTGGCACTACCCTGACCACTCACCCTTGTGAGCTGGATTAATTGGTCCCAGGGCCAAGAAGAACACCATATATTCTGTGGAGTGGCACCAGGTTGATTTTAAACCTTAATCTAGTTGGACATGACAGTTCTATAATAGAATTTTAATACAAAGAATCTGTACCCTTCAGCTCAAGACTTCCTGGAATTTTCCCAAATGTGGAAGCAAAACCAAAATAAAATAAAATATGCATGCAGTACGACAGAAGATATCTGTTGGAAAATCTCATTCTCAGTTCAATGATAAAAGTGGAAGCAAGGCATGGAGATGCTGAAGGTTTAGATTACTGTAATGAGAAAACAGTTTTCAATGGAGACAAAAATGTCAGTTAAAATGTTTACAGTCACAGCATTTTGCTTTTCATTGCTGCATGACAACCCAATATTGGTTTAAATAGCAGGGATAAGCCAATTCCACAGCTTCAAAGAAGCACAAGTGAGCAAATTCAAATAGTACCATAGAAACAACCCTATGATCACCTCAGTTAAAGAAAATTGGATCCCCCTGGATTACTACTACAAGGTATCGACACAGAAATCCTAAAACTGATAGAATTGGGTTTAATACATTGCTTTAATTTTTTTTCCTGTAGTCATTATGTGATTAGAGATGGGGTAAGTGGGTTTCCTCACCTTTCTACACTGCACTTTCCATTCATGCCAGAATTCCCAGTAACTGATACAAACCTGCTTCAGCCCTGAATTGTTATCAGTTACAGCCTGGTGCAATTCTGGTGTAAGTTCATAACAATCTAATATACTTTTGCAACACTAATCAACATCACTATTCAATGTGAAGGGTAAAAGGGAAAATGTCAAGGTTATTGTTTCTGGCAAAAAAAAGAACTTAAATATTTTCTGGCAAGATTAAATAGCTCATATGTGCTGGCGAGGAGGTGTGCAACATCAGAAATTCAGGGATTCGAAACTGGAGGCAATCTGCAGGGGTCAGCAAAGAACAAATGTCAGTCACATTTAAACACAAGTAGACTACAGCCAACTTCTGTGTCCTTTATGGAATTTGCCTTTCACTTGCATGCCTCGGTGATCACAGCACCTTCCCTTTCCTCCTGTAGGAACCATGATAAGATGAGGTAGCTCAGTCACTTCTGCCTAACTGAAGACTCTGCCAAAAAAAAAAAAGAACTGACCAGGGCTGACACACATAGCCAATGTGCCATCTCAGGGCAGATGACTCAGCTGAACAGCTCATGATTGATTGGCTGCTTCACATACCAAAGTCAACAAAAGACAAGATCAATGAGAAAATAAAACAAACCCTGAGATCAGCTAAAAGTTGTACTTCATGACAAAAAACAGAAGTCTTAAGATGTGCATCCAGCCTGGAAAGAAAGCCTTTTGTTCTTTCAGCATAACCACTGAATTTTGAAATAGACTTACTTTGATTGTATGTGTACACATCATGGTCCATAAATTTCCTGGCTTGAAATGGGTCTCCCTATTCTATATAGGTATCTCTTCATTAGTAGCACTATAAAGAGCGTGATTATTGTCTCTGCATTGCAAATCAAAGCCTCATGTTTACAGTGACACTACAAAGTTAAAATCTTTGACTTCTAAAACCCATGCCTTTCATTCAAATTAGTGATTCTCTCTACTCAATAGGTCAAAAAAAGTCCTAATCACAAAGAAAATTCAGACACCTGAAGAGAGATGCAGGTGTTCTCTAAATTAAATGACACTGATTTTATTTCTTTTCATGACTACAGGAGTTTAAAAGTACTCTTAGAAGAAGAGTCTTAAGATTACTCTCCTTTGCATAATTTTGTCTGCATTTTCTCCATAGCTGTGGGTGCTACTAAGAAATATTCTTTCACCAATAGATATTTTAACTTATAAGCAAGTCAAGAAGTAAAAATATAGGTATTTTGATAAAAGCCTAAACATTACACATAGTAAAACCATTTTTTATTCTTAGAAATTAAATATACATTGATTAGAAGTTTAGGGTTTCAGTTTTATTTTACTTTCTTGGCATTTCTAAAACTGATTTAGGAATGCCAGAAAGCCTACCAAAATCTATCAAGTAACTAATACAAATAAAGAAAGGAAAATTACTAAATATGCTCTTTGGACACTTAACCAGCAGTTATTATAGTGGCCCCTCTAAAAAAAAAAGTTTAACATTCTATTGATAATGCAGAGATTTTTTTCACTTTCAAAATTTAAGTGATCCTATGACTGCTACACTATGTTAAGCACATGACTTCCTGCTCTAGTAGAAGGATAAAATCTAGGAGAGCAGGATGATAACATCCAAGGATCCAAGATTTTGTTCAAGTAGCTCCAAAGAACAATCATCTATTGCACGTTTTCTCTTTCTTTGAGTAAATTTTTAAAAGCCAAAAAATGAGGATGACATGTACAAGGAACAGTAACAGCCATTTACAAAACAAACAAAAATTGCTTTTGTTAAAATAAAAGAGATTTCACATTACAAATTACAGAATTAAATTAAATTACAGAAGTAAATAAGTTATTCCCTCAGAAATTAAACAATACAGCGGAACCAACATGGTAGAGCTTTTTAAGGATATTTTTTAGGGCAGGAGCTTCATAGATCACCTCCAATAATGTTTTTTTTCTCTTCTGAATGTCCACTAAAACTAGTTTATAGGCCCTGAGTGTTTCCATTTGTATCTGCTCGGTGGTTTGATAGCTAAACCTATAAAACTCTATCCTCTCTGCTCAGATATCTACAAAGCCTGAGGGACAAACAGGACTTTCCCTGGAATTGTGTCTGCCATGGCATAGTACCTGCTGCAGTGGCAGAACGACTCTGTGGCTGCTCTAAAAAGACCCAGGAAACAGAGCAATGGAAAAAGAAGCAGACTATTTTAGAGCATATAAGAAAAGCAGAAACTGAGATGCAAAACCAGAACAGATGCTGGAGGTGTGTGAGACAATGTGATAAGAAAGTAAACGAGCAGCAAGGAGTTGCAGAGCTGAGAGATAAAAGCAAGATTATCCTTCGGCACTGAATATTTTCTGTGACACTCAATATACCAACGAGCCAAACATTTTTCCCTCTACAGATGATCAGTGCACAGTCTTTTAAATGTCTATTTGGCAACTGATTTTCTCCACGTCTGGGCTCTGATCTGAAGTGCAAAGTACTTTATAACTACTAAGGGCCATGAGAGCTGTGTTCTGAGCAGAGGAGCTGCTTTCAGGGAAGCAGATGCCTAACTTCCACAACTTCGTTTGTCTGGGAACTGAGAATCTAAACATCCTTTTTTTTTTTAGTTTTTTGTTTGTTTGTTTGTTTTGTTGTTGTTGTTATTCAAAAAAAATAAGATATCACCCCCACTTCCATCTGTCAAATAGCCCTGATTTTATATCTAGGACTGGTCTCCAGGTGTGCGGTATATTCTTCTCAATCTTTTTCACAGATCTTGTTAGTAAGTAATTTGTTCTTAGAAATTGTTAAAATGCAACCAGAAGGGAGAGATGAAGATCTTGATCACACAACGTTTTCTGAATCAGCAGTGAGATCTTTTGAATGCATTATACAGGCTACTACCCTGAAAGTCCTTACTGTTGGAATGTGTTGTTTTGCTATTTCCCAGTATGGAAGGCACATTGTATGAAATTCACCAGCTGTTTTAATTTGAGAAATGTATGCTGTAATCACAGTATCAGTTTACTCATTTTTATAACAATTTTCTATTTCACATGCTTTATAATCTGATGTGACTGGATATGCTAGAAGAAAATATTCCTCCTCTGCTTGTCAGCATTATTGTATCACTTCGGTTAAAAGAAAAAAAAAAAAAAAAAAAGAGGGGAACCTTGCTCTGACTTAACACACTTAACACATGACTGCTGACCTTTATGCTATATATAATTTTTAAAAAACAACCCAAAAAAAAAGCCAAAAAAACCCACCTAAAGTGGAAACTTTGTGACTTCATCAAATACATAAAAAGTCCACAGAAGAAGGGTGAATATGAAGAATTGTGTATATAATTATCATTTCATCAGCTGATACTGTAATCCTGGCAGAAGGGAAGAGGAAAAGAATAAATCACTGGATATCAGTGTTTCAGCTGGCAGCCTTTCCCTACAGAAATGATGCCCTATCTCTAGCTTCCACCAGAGGAACTTTGCCCAGAACCTAAGCCATACAAGTGAACCTCCTTGTCCTACACCATCCTCATTCTCTGGACCCCCAGAGCCAGTTGTTTTGTAGTAAACAGCTGTTTGGAGGAGCAGAACTCCAGGAAGATAGCTTATAAAAAGAGCACTGACTTTAACAAAATGCTTCAGCTAAAGCAAAAAACTTTATTTAAATTATTTTGGGGTATGCTTTTATCTCTGTCTAATAGAGCCCTATCTTAACTGTAATAAAGAGCTATCTAATTATATCACTGCAGTCAGAAGAACACAATAAATCTAATATCAGGAAGCACTATAGCAAAAGCCTCTCAAAGCTTTCTCAACCCCTTCCTGAAACACTATTCAATCAACTAAAGCATAATTGTGACTTACCCTTCAAAGTAAAAACACTTCCTCTTCTACTCTCGGTAAGAAAATATGTGAGTATCATTATGAAACAATTAGCAATTGAGTTAAAGATGGAAGCTGCTAGCTGAAAAAATGTACAAGGATTGCAGTGGGCCTTACTGAATAAAGTAACAGCATTTGAGTGATGGTGTGAGATATTTGGAGGTTCTGATCTGATATTGCATTTAATGACTGTACACTTCCCTACAGATTCACCTAATTTAAATCTGAGCAGACTTGTATACTCCCTAATTTCCCCTTTATCCTGAGCCATTTGCCTCTGACTAGGTGTTTGACACCATCCATATCACTCCTTCTCAGACCTACATATCCCTATTGTTATATGTCTAATTTGAGACATCTAAATACTCCTCTGTTGTATATTAATTATCTGGCAGAAATGACTCAAAGTGGTCTAATTAATCCAGAATATCAAAGCTCTCACATCAGAGAGACACATCATAATGTGGAACTTTTTCAAATGATAGTTTAGAAGAATGTGAGCTTATGTGGATATTCCTCTCTATTTCCAAATAGTGAACATGTAAAACTAATGTAGCTTCATGCCCACTTTTATACTTTTTCCTTATTATTATAATAGTGTTGATACACGTTTCCATGTGCTTGTCAAGATAAGAGGTTAGCTCTGATTATTTGAAGGCTTCACTTAATTGATTTTCTGATACATAGCTAACTTCTCTACTGGCTCAAACTAGAACAGCAGCACTACATTTGATACAGGCATTTAGAGGGTCAGCAGAGTCTATTGGTCAAATTCAGCTTTCAGTTGCCATAAATTGAGAGAGACTTAATTGATTTCTGCTAATGTATTGTAGAGTTGCACTTGTACATTTGGGGGCCAAATTAAGGCCAAGGACAGTAAGGACTGCAGCCACAAAATGATTGTGAGAGAGAAGTAGAATTTAAATTCAGAAGTTTAGGGGCAGGTAATAGACAGAAAAAGGCAACACCAGGCTGGGTAACTGACCTATGAAAAAAGGAAGCCCAGTTACCTTCTAGTTGGGTTACTCGGAGGTTGACTCCAGTTTTAAATTTCTAGTGCTATCTAGTGTATTAAGCTGTTGGAGAGCATTTTGTGTTGTACCTGCAGCCCAGGTATATCCCAGTTTATAAGATTATGAAAAAACTCCCATTGATTGTCCAGTCACCTGTTGCTGATAACATTTTTTCAAATGAACTCCAAACAGTTTGTTACCACAGTTCCATTCCTAAAAGAGAGCTTACCACTTTCCCATGGTGTCATTTACAAAACAGCATGAAAACAACAGCCTCCAGGTGCTGTGAATCTCAAGCTGTTCCTTGTGAGATAAGTGCCATCAAGATTCCTTCATTTAGTTTTGGCAATCCCATATTTAACCATGTTGTTGAGAGTGCTGAAAGAAAAATCTAAAAGGGTTTTTCTCAGTGTTCATGTGAGTGTTGCTAGAGAGATTACAGAATGATTATTTTTCAAATTTCCTTTGAAGTACTCTTGTTATTTGGTTTCTTTCTTACACAAGAGCTGTTTCTTGGCTGCATTGTAACCTTAGCTGAGAGTAGAGAAGAGCCTTCAAAGTTTCAGAGTGCAGAATTTCTAAGACTGAGATACCAGACTTTGAGGCTGGTTTCAGACTTTAAAGGGTACTGCAGTATGGTCAAAACAAGGAAAGATAATCCTGTGCTTGAAAAACATGCTCAAATATAGTTTTATAGATACAGACCATGTGTTTAATATGAAATGACGTGTTTTAAATTTAAATCAACTTTTGGGATCCCACTCTGCATCAATTTCTGTTTTCTTCTTGAATTAAAAAGATACAAGTATCAATGAGCCACATAGAATCAAAGTCTATGCTTTTCCATTCATAATCATAGCAATGATCTTACCAAAATCTCCACAGGATGCCCACTCAGTTTACTGGAAACTGATTATTGTTTTTTGGCTGGATTCCAGGTACCCACCAAAGCCACTCCATCATCTGCCTCTGCAACTGGACAGGTGAGAAAAAATATAGCAAAAGACTCATGAGCTGGGATAAGGGGAAGAAGAGATCACTCACCAATTACTGTCATGGGCAAACCAGACTCTACTTAAGGAAATTAACTGAATTTGTTTCCAAACAAAATCAGTGTAGGATAACAAGAAGTATAACAAATCTTAAAAACACCTTCCCTCCAGCCCCTCCCTTATTTCCAGGCTCTGCCACCTCCTCCCCAGCAGCAGAAGGGAGACAGAGAATGGGAGTTAGGGTCAGTTCATCATAGGTTGTTTCTGCTGCTGCTCAGGGAGGGAAGTCCTTCCTCCACTCCAGTGTGGGGTACCTCCCACAGGAGACAGTTCCTCATGAACTGGTTCAGCATGGGTCCCACTCCATGCGTCTGCAGGTCCCTGCCAGGACCCTGCTCCAGGACAGGCTTCCCACAGCTTCACAGCCTCCTCTCAGGCATCCACCTGCTCAAGCATGGGTGCCCTCCATGGGCTGCAGGTGGATCCCTGCACCTCTGCTGACCTCTAAGGAGCACAGCTGCCTCACCATGGGCTGCACCATGTGCTGCAGGGGTGCCTCAGCTCCAGTGCTGGAGCACCTCCTGCCCTTCCTCTGACACTGACCTTTGTGCCTGCAGAGTTGTCCCTCTACATATTCTCACTCCTCTCTGGCTACAATTTCTTCACAACAACCACCTGTTTTTTCATTCTTAAATACGCTATCACCAAGGTGCTGCTGCTGTGTCTGATTGACTCAGCCTTGGCCAGGGACAGGTCCATTCTGGAGCCAGCTGGCATTGACTCTGTCAGACATGGAGGAGCTTTCTGGCAGCTTCTCACAGAAACCACCCCTGTAGCCCCACTGCCAAAACCTGGCCATACAAATCCAATATGGTGATGGAGAGTACCAGGGAGCACAGAACACTCTGTGAAGCCATCTGGCTTTGGGTCAGTAAAAAGGGAGCAGAGACCTTTTGGGAGCAGAGAATGGGGGATAAGTCAAGACCTAAAGGTGATCCAATTACTGGCCATGCCCTTAATGAGGGGGAACCAGCCTGTGGCACCTCAGAAGGACTGGGCTGTGACAGAGAGGTCCCATCAATGGCCTAGTGATCATCTAATCACTAGGTGGGTGACCTGATACAAGTAAGGGATCATCCCATGAAATCGTAACAATTCAAAATAAGCACATGGGAAATAGCTCAGGAAAGAGCGTAAATGAGGTCCTGGGCTATCAGAATCATGGGAAAAGCCCCAAGGCAGGCTAGGCAGGGACAGTCAGGGCTAGCAGTGCCCTCAGATGTCATACAGCAGCCAAAATATTGAATGTCTTGGACATTATGCTTATGCTATGATTTTTGTGCTTGGTTAAGTGTTACTTAAGCCAGACTTCAGTCCTCTATTCCAGGTCCAAATATTATTTTCATGCACAAATCCTAGGTCCTAAAGGCAACCATTCACAGATATTTGGGGGAAGTGTTTAATCTACAGATGGATGAAGTAAGAATAGATGCAGTTTAGTCCGTAAACTACAAACACATCAAAAGTATACATCTTTATACAGTACACACTGTTACCTGTGCCAGTGGTGTCTCTTGCACCTTAAACTTACCATGTGAAATGGGAATTACTTGATTACAAAAGGTCTGCTTCTAGCAGATGGAAAACTGTCCTGTAGATCATGTTTCTGAGCTGGTGAAACTGGTGAAACCCAGTAAAAGCTATCTCAGCTAAAGAGCTGAGAGCTATTGAGAGCTATTGAGAGCTTCCTCATTCCTTCTTTATATGCTGTGCCCAGCTGAAGCATCATTTCCAAAAAGTGCTCCAATTAGGAGCTTTGGTAAAGTTTCCAAGTCACATTTCTGTGGGATGAGGAAGTTCAGCATAATGATTCTCTGCAACAGACACAGCACATCCATTGAGCTATGAATGCTGCTTCCTCTCCTGCTTTTCTTTGACCACTATTCATTTATTCAGTAAAGAAAGCACTAGTAACTAGTATTAGCAACTGCTGTGCTTTCAGAATTTGCCACACCATGATTCCAAAGATGAAAACCCCCTTTCTCCTTTCACACTGGGTAGAAACCTTCTGGTGTCTGTCTCCTGGTGATTTGAGGTTGTTCTGTAAAGCCCAGATATATCTGAGAAGTTTTTTCAGTGGCTTCAGTCACTGCACATTGAGATGATGGTTGCCATACTCCCTTGTACATGAAGGACACAGAAGTAGCTGCCCTGCTTTTGGCAAACCATCATATATCACCCATAGACATCAGCAAATTATTTTGTTTTCTGTATAAATGTCCACATGTCACTTACCCTTGATCTGATACAGAACTTCCATTAACCGTGTGGGGCTTTATGTGTATGACCTAATGATATTTATTATATATTTATTATTTATTGTATCAGTTATTTATTAGTACTTACAGCTTTTTCCCTGGGGGAACTATTGATATTTTTTGTTTTGTTCAGCCTCTTTAAATAAATATAATTCAAATGTTTCTGAGCATCAAGCAGTCGTGATTCATCTGCACAGTGTAAGCCACTGTGGCTCCCCAGAAGGGGAATAGCAGGGGAGTTATGCATCCATTCCTAGGCTTTCCCAGTCTCATACTGTACACAAAACTTCCTAAACAATTTAGAAACACAGAACTGTGATTTAGAGTAACGCAGTCATGCTTCCTTTGCTACCAGAAGCATGAGAAAAGGACAAAGGACAGAGCAGAGAGAAAGTATGGGTGCATGAAACCAGTCGTGTCTTAAGCTGCCATGGTTAAATTGACAAGTATGAACTAAAATCCAGTGCTCTTCCTAAATAAAATCTGATTTAATTAACTTGATTAAAATTCCTGATTTGGAAATGGTTTGTGGTAAAAGAAAGCAAGGCAGTAAACCCAGCCTGGAGGAATGTCTCATCCTCACAGTGGTCTGGCAGGTTGCTTCCCAGGGATAAAAGACATAAGCCAGAACTGCAGTATGGGCTTGTGAAATCGAAAATGGAAGGGAGAAACTCGATAACTTCATAGAAAGTTTCAATCTTAAAATAGAGTTGTTTTAAGCAAGCAGTATCCTGCAGAGAGCAGAGATTGTGTGTGTGCTGACTTCTGCTTCTAAGACTTCTCTGCTGCCCGCCACAGGAGATCTGTATGAACACGATTGCTAAGGGCTGTAATTTAAAACCCAGAACAATGCATTAATAAATCTGACAAAGAACACAATGAGCACAAGTCAGACTTGGAAACTGCAGCAAATGCTGGAAAGCTGCTGTGGCTACAAAAACTTCGTCTCATGACTGCCTGGATTGCTTTTACATGAGTCACCCGACCTCAGAATGTGGTCCTGCAAGGCCTGAGCTTTCCGATTACCCTTATTAGGGGTTTATTGTTTCTCAGGTTTCACACTGCAGGGCTGTCATTCCAGAAAATGACAATGGATCTGATGGAAGCATCCCCTGAGGGTGGCTAGTGATTCATTTTGAGTGCTGTGATAAAATTGCATAAGTATTTTGTTTACTAGATGAGCAGGATGCTAATGGGGTGACCACACTTACGGAGCCCTCTAATGTGGTATCAAGAAAATGTAGTATATATCTGTGATCATGTTTTCACGATGTCTTAAACATGTCTGCATCAGAACAGTAAAACAGGTCCACAGAACCAAATCACTGCAAAATGGCTAAACTAAAACCAGAAAAACAATACACTGGCTTAAGAGTCCAAATTTATTGTGGGACATGAAAAGATCACACTTGCTAATAACAAAAAATATCCCTTCAAAATATCAGTTCTACCACCGAATTTAAACCCTATCTTACTCAAGTGCTGTGTCGCCGGACTTCAGATTTCAGCCTATACCATGAGGTTTGAATTCTGAAACCTGCCTATATCCAGATCTGGGAATTCAATTCTAATCCATCTCAACTTATTACCAACTTCATACCTACTTTCCTCCCCACAGACCCCAAGACTATGTATTTTTTTTAATGTCAAAAAGGAAATGTTCTCTTTGAAAATTTCAATCTTATTTCAATAGCTTCTAGCTGCTGAAATCCACCAGGCTGCATCTTAAGCTTCATTTTAATTTCTATAGGTAGTTAAGCAGTTCTCCTACTCCTATTTTTAAAATAAAAACTATAATCCATTTCTCACTTGTAGATAGATCTACAGTGGGTGAAGCAGGCTTTGGGCATGGAAGTGACTACAATCCAGAGGCCAAAATTTTTATTAAATGCTGTTTCACATTTTTTTCCACTTCTGGAGCAGATACAGTATGTATCAAACCTTTAATCTGAGTGATTGATATGCCAATTTATACCCTCTTTGCTTTGATCTTTCAGTCCTACCACAGAGCAAATTTGGCCCCATATTTAAAACTTGGAAAATCCCATGGTTATAACGTCTGCTTTTTCTCACTTCCCATTCTGAAATAGTTGACTTTTTTGTGGTTCCTTTGAGAAGTGTAGCCCAGCATCTCCCTTGAACTTTGTTTTCTCTGTGTATTTAGACAACTAAAGAACACTGCTTCAAGATTTCTCTTACTATTACTTTGCAGCAAATCACATGGTAGAGGTCTTAATAAATTCAAAAAAATTGAGCATGCATTCAAAAAAATTGCAAGTGTGCATGACTTTTAAGTACCTGCTAAAGTCTCATTAAGCTCATGCCTGAAGTAAAATTCTGCTAAATATTTTGCTGAACAGGGCCTTTTTGGATCAGATCCAACACACATTGCAGCCAGTCAAAAATTCCCGTTGACTTCAGTGGGCTCCCAGCCCATTCCTGGGAGGTATTGTGTGTGTGAAGTTCAGCACTTCTGCCAAACTTCAGTTCTTGCTCCGACATGTGTTCTTTAGCTTTTTTACACGGTCTCCTCTCAGCAGAAAAATGTAAAAATGTTAAGGCCCCCCTGAAAGGTCAGAGGAGTTTTTTCACCGCTGCTTTAAGTGCACTTTGGTCAAAACTGAGGCATTTAAACCATTCCTTTCATCCTATGGGAAAAATAAGAGTAAATTATTTCAGGTCTAATATATCATTTTAGGTCTGATAAATGTCATTGCAGCTTTATAATTTTGAGGTTACATTAGTATTTTTATACAAATATTCAGGATATTCATTAAAAATACCATATACATATATAAACAGAATGCAAACTCACATTGTAAAATCAAATTATTGTACATAATCACAATCTTCATTGATTATTGTACATAATCATAATCACTCAAAATATTGTATATAATCACAATCTTCTAATGGTTTAAATAGCTAACAAAATATTTTTCTCTTTCAGAATTACAATTTCCATAAGTTTATATTCTGCTGGAAATTTTAAAATAGAAGCACTTTCAGTTCAGATTAAAACCAAATTTCTAACTGTTTAATTTTCAATAGAAGAAAAATTTAGGTTTTTTTGTTGACACCTTCTAGAGTATTTCAGATGATATATAATTCTACACTTAATTCTTCCTGAAGCCTTTTATTAGTAAAAATGGAAATCCACTTTTTGACATCCTCCTTTATTAAAAATACTTCTTTGTTATGTATACAGCCAGTACCAGAGTACAAAACTCAACTCGCACAAATGAATCTTCCAAGAGCACAGTACATCAGACATTAATCTTAAATGGGGGCTCACTGTTAATCATGGTGTAGCTCAGACTTGGAGATTTGTACTATGACTATTCTGTTAATTAGTGAGTACGAGTACACACGGCACTTTCACTTGGCTTACCTGTTTGAAGCAACTTAGAAACATGAATAAATTCCTTCTAAAATAGCCCTGCAGTTAAATAAATGTACTTTGTATACAATGTGACAAGCTAAGCTAAATTCAGCAGAGGGGAGCTCTGGTTTCTGGGAACTGTGTTGATTTTGTAGCAGCTTCATTACGTATAAAAATTGCAGAACAAATCTTAAGAAGTCTTAAGGTCAACGAATGTCTGAAGACTAATAATCTGCACTAGTCCAATGCAGCTGGGGAACCAGTCAGTTGAATATGAAATTGAATAACAAGAAAGGAAAGGAAAGGGAAAGNGGAAAGGAAAGGAAAGGAAAGGAAAGGAAAGAAGAAAGAAAGCAAGGAAGAAAGCAAGAAAGCAAGAAAGCAAGAAAGAAAGCAAGAAAGCAAGAAAGCAAGAAAGAAAGAAAGAAAGAAAGAAAGAAAGATAGAGAAATAAAGTCTCTATTTACACAGTGAGCTGTATGTGAAAGATGAAAGGGCTTTCTCCAAGGGAATTTAAGACTCTCTTTCTGTGCTTGAATAGTCACTGTACTGGCTTTTGATTGGCCTTTCACCATACCAAGGATTCAAAGTGTGTTTGCCCTGTAAAGAGAGAAATTTAAATCATCGTCAGTCATATTCTTCAAACATTTTTCCTTCTCCACCTTCTCCACCTGCCTTTTATTTATAGCAGTGCCTCTTCCAAGTTGAAGAGAAAATCAGAGAAAATGGTTAATTTGAAAAATCAGCTGTTGATACAACTTTGAACTTGTCCTCTGCCACACAAAAATCAGAAGTGGTGTAATTCATTCTTTCAGTGTTTTGCACAAGCCAATGCTTTGTTCTGCAAGGACCTTGTTCTTCACTCATTGCTAGTCAAAGCAAAAATTCCCTTACTTTCATTCAGAACAAGATTAGGAAATACATTCTCTTTTCTGTCTTTGTTTTTTAACATGTGAAGCAGTGCTTAGTAAGATAAACACAGATAAAGTAGAGAGGTTATTGAAACAAGCAAGTGCAGTGACTTCTTTTACTCAATGACAAAAAACAAATGACAAACAGATTAATTGGGAACTTTGTTCCTCAAAGAGGTGGCAGTTAAATTGTTCCTGTCGAGATTTCAAAGTAGTTAAGAAAAAACAACCAACCAAACAAACAAAAAAACAAAACCAAAGAGAAATAAGAAAGCCTTTAAAGCAAATAAATCACATTACCACTGTAGACCCTGTAGCAGGGGGAAAGTGGGATGCTGGTATGTAAGAGGAAAAGTGTAGATAATTTTTTAGATCATACTTGATGGATTCTTTAAAAGAAACAATGGTCAGGAGAGCTACAGAGTAAAGCAAAAGTCCACAATGGAGACTCTACACTTACAGTGTGTTAGCAGTGTCCACCTGCAGGAGATCATAGAAGTATTGCAGAGAGAGAAGTGGCAAAAACTGCAGAGTCTATAAATAAATAGAGAAAATGAATAGGAGAAAGCAGAGGAAGCCTCCACCCTTCATGCTTTCCTAACCTCTTAAGGTTAGGTAGTGCTCTTAAATCCTCTCACTGACTGTTTCCCTTGTGCTTCTCTGGTGACTTACCCCTCTCACAGACTACTTAAACCAACAGACAGTAGCTTATACTTCTGTAATTCACATTATGACTCTTCATTGGCCCAGGATAATCTGAAACATTTTCTTTCTTAGTAGAGCATCAGCTTATGTCGTACAGATACCTACATAAAGGCAGCTTACCACAATACCCAGTTGGAACAGCATTGTACACAGAGGTTTAATAAATCTCTATACTTTCAGATAATTTAATAGAGTTGGTATTATTACAAATACATGAAAACATAATCCCTTAAGCTTTACATCTCACCAGCATTATTTCTCCCCCTGTTTTATCAGCAGCTGTACCCGTGGTACACCAGAGCAGCCGCATCACCTTTTTTCCCCTCAGATGACACTGCCTAGTCAAAGTAGAATATTTGGCTGCAAGTCCCCTGGACTCTGAGAGGCAAGGGAGGTGAGAGGAAAAGTGGGCTACATGAGTAACTAGAACATACCTGATTCCAGAACATCAGTTAATAATGTAAAGCATAGATATCTTCTCCAAGATGAGGCTTTGTTGTTTTCAGTTGGGTTTTCCAAAATCAAAGTGAATTAGGCTGTCATTCTGTAATGCACACTACTTCTTCACCTGCTGTATTACTGCTAGGCAGCTGAAGTCCAAACTAGGTGTGACTGCTTTAGACTGATTTCAAGCTTTATTTTAGAGTGAGACCATTTTTTTAACCTTCTGATTTATTTTTCCCTTCATTAAGAGTAGAGAATCCATTTGATATCTACAGAATGCTTCAGGCTCTAAAATCTTAAAAATAGAGCTGATGTCTTAAAAATAATATGTATTAGTAAAGCAGCTGCTAAGTGCTTCACAATAAGAAATCAATATTAATGAAAATATTTCCTCTCCCTTACTTTCCACTGCCTGCCTCAAGCCTCCAGCACCTCTTGGGAGCTGTTCTGATTATAGTCTTAGGCAGTTGCTTTAAAACTAAGCAAATCAAGGGGAGAAAGTTTTAAAAAATTGTTTTGTCTTTGTCCCAAGGTAGAAAAATATCTCATTAAACATAAAGTCATGATAGAGTGGGGATATCTGTGACTGTCTGGGTTACCAGCCATAGCATGTGGCTATACTTCACTGTATAAGATGACTGGGCCCACTGCAACAGCTACAAAAAATGAGTATACACACACTGCCATTTTTCTTCCACAGAGAAATCAATGTACGAAACATACATCGTAGTCCATGAGTGGAAAATGCCAAAGTACGTGTTCTATAATTCCATTCATTTAATGAATAGAAATAGCATCACTGCTGAACAGTTAGTGCAGATAATGAGCATTATGAGCCGTTGAAATAATTGTGATACCAAATACTTTATACATAGGAGAAGTTTGGAATACTTCCCTAAAAGAAAATTATGAGAACTAGAAATACTGAAATTTTCCAGAGGGGGGAAAAAATAATTAAACCACAGTGTTTTTTCATCTCTCTTAGATCTTTGTTAACCACATCAGGAAGAGAAAAAGGAGCTGTCTTCTCTTCATTAACCATGTTTAGCCTTGATACAATGGCTCAAGGAACATGGTTCTCCCCTTAGTTACTCAGTAACTTATCACAACGATTCCAATTGTACATTCTGTAAGAAACTCATGTTTCTTATTTGTAAAAGATAAAGCTGTTCAATAAAGATTAGGGACTTTGTGGGAGTATTACAAATACGGATAGGCAAGTATGAAAGCACTTCACGCCTGCCTGTATCTGCAAAGTGATAAAACAGTGGAGAAAACCTACACGGTAACAGTGTAAGCCATCCACAATTTCAGATACCAGGTGACAGGGATCTTTGGGAACCTCCCATGAATAAATAGTCCCGACCCTGTGGAAGGGCATGGCTGATTGTTCAGAAGTTCCAGTTTTTCTTATGGAAAAGATGCATCCTGCCTACATGCAGGTGCACCTGTTGAACAAATATTTTCTCTTTTTTTTTTAATTCCATTCTAATAGCTTTAATGATTATTTAACAGCATAACTTTCCTGGCCGCAAAATTTTCCTGACTAAAATCATGAGAAGTTGAATGTATAGTCTGGTCCATAAGTTCACTGAAATTTGGAAGAATTTTGACAAACTAAGACAGGAAACATGGGGGACATGTGAAATCTGTGGTGGATTTCAAAAATCTTGATATAAAATCCAGAATTTTCTGCAGCTATTTTGCTCTGAAGCTTTGGTGTTGATAGATGCCAGAAGTCAAGACAAAGTTTGGAGGGAGAAGAACCCATGGAGTTTTCAACTGGAAAGAGTTTGAAAGAATCCTCAAAATTGTTAGTTCCTGGGTTTTAAATGGACCTAATTACTCTGACGCATATGGCTGAGTCACTTATGAGCAGCTTCTTGTGACCAAACATGGCTGTGTGGAGATGCACGAGGTTTCAAGAGAGTCTGAGCTAGCTTCAGTTTCTAATCTTGTTGCTCCCTTTCCACAACAAAAATGAAAGACTTAGAAAATAATTTTCTCTTCAGGATAAAAAGGGAGAATTTAAAATTTTGTGGTTTCCCCTGTGCCCATCCCAGCTCTGAATTAACTCAGTACTGGTATATCTATGCACAGGCCAGCACAAAGGAAAAAGCACAGAACAGCAATGATTGCTCAGCAGTCAGCACTGTACGTGAGGCAGGGATTTTCCAGGTCATTTTTATCCAGTTCATCACTACAATTTGCTGGTCCAATTCTGCCAAATCAGCAGAAGTACTTCTTAAAAGAAAGCCTCGCCCAGTTCTGCACAGGCAGCAGTCTAAGCGTTCGCAGGGTTACTGGCACTTTTCATCAGACATCCATTGTGAATTGCACTTTTAAATAAAGCACACAAAGATTAGAAAATTCTCACTACTGCTGGACATATTCATATCCCCAAGGGGATTTATAACAACTGATGATTTTGCCCAGTTGAAAGAGCAACGTTTTTCTTGCCTATAGCAGGCTGAGACATGAAATGAAGAATGTGCGAGGAGGCTTGTGACCAAAACACATGCTGTTGTTTCTCATTTGAGGAGTGATTGATGTACACAGAAAAAAGTAAACAGTTTTGCCTATTGATGGCCTCGTGGAGAAAAGAATTGCTGGAATGAAATCATGTAAGAAGAGAGAGGAAAGTAAAGTAAAATTGAGAAATATTTCATTTCAGGCACTCAGACAACACTTTAAAAATCCATGTAAGAGCACCTTGTACTGCCCTTAGTCCTGCTAAAGGCAATGTAGAATGAATTATTATTCCATGAAAGCAGATACAGTCTAACACTTAGTGAGATGAAGGAAAACAGTACTTACTGGGACAACCTTTGGTAATCACAGAACCATAGAAAACTTGAAAGACTTTGACTTTCAAAGTCTTTTAGGGCTTTCCATTCCCCTGCCCTAAGGGAGAAGCAACCACATCCGTGTAAATCCTGTCAAAGAGTTCTTCTTGCCATCCTTAAGCTCTCTCAAGGCGGTTCCACGGCCTCCCCAGATAATTTACTGTCCTCCAAGGCAAGTTTCTTCAGCAGAAAACTGGTGCAGCTACATCCCAGGAGGAATGAAGAGCAGCTGGAGGGCAGACAGAGTCAGGAAGCCCTGGTGAGCTAAAGGTGGGCAGCTCTTCTTACCCTCATGGTCAGTCCAGGCCTGGCAGCACACAAGAAGAAGCTGCCAGAGAAGCTGCTCATAAAATGGCCTCACTGAATTAATAGGACTGTTATTTTTTAAGAAAAATACTGAATTACTACACATCTGCCTGTATCTTCATAGCGATAAAACGAGAGAAAATCTACGTGGTACCACTGTAAAGCATGTGATGGTTTCAGGTACCAGGTGAGCTGGTACATTTTTGTTTTGTGCATGGTTCGAAGGGCAAGCTTGTACATGAAGCCTTTTCAGAAGCACAGGATCTCTCTGGAAGGCATGTGATATGTCATGTTCCTTTTAAATGGGTGCTTTGGCAACTTTAGGAAAATCTGGCCTCTTAACTAAAGCATGTACTGCGGAAAAGAAAGAGATCCTTGATGGAAAGGTTAGCCTGAAAGAGGAAGTAAGTATCAACAGGGGAGAGGTGGAGTGAAAGGAAAATTAAGAGTAGTGTGTGACTTTCTCTGTGCCTTCTCATGCAGGAAAACCCCTCTGCTTTCTTTTTGCATAGTGCGGCTAACCTGCAACCCGTGCTATCTAGACCAGACTGCCAACTCGTGCATTACCTCCACATTCATTAAAGACTTGCTCTGAAAATCATTATCCTTGCCTTTCACACTGATTGCAAACTTCTGCTGATATCCCCTGGTGACTGACTCCTTCCCAAATGATTGTCTGACCTTGTAATGTCTTTTCAGTCAGCTTCTCTATCTACACAAACCCTGTCACTGACTTGCCACAGATAGATTGATTCTTACTTTCAATGTCATGAAACTAATTCTGGGATTTTAAAACTGGACAGCAAGGTGTAATATCAATGGAAACAGCCATTCACATAAAAGCTGCTCCCTTCAAAAATCCATATCTATGGTGAAGCATTATGACTAGAATTGACTGCAATTGGATCTGATTAATAGTACCATTGGATCTGACAGTATCTCATGACACCATCGCTAAAACAGGAAATTCACTGAACATTACCTCAGATCACTGTGTAGAATTGTTGCCACAGGTTCCATCCCATCCTCTCATCTTTATTGGAAACATTGCACATATTCAGAGAGCTAGAGAGGAACTTGAACTTCACTGACATCACAGTCCACTTCTTTTTACACTCCTGTATCCTGCTGTAGAAAGGTATTGCTTATGATGCTAAAAAATTTTATGGAGTACACGGAAACATATTTTATTGCATTTTTCCTCTAAAATCAGTCTCAGGAATATAAACATCACACAAAAAATCTCTTTAAAGACATTTCAAATGTATAGTCTTCTCTAAAAATTATTGCAACAGTGGAAATTACTTTCTGCCAAACTAGATGCTCCTCCAAACATTGCCAGTTTTGCTTTTGCCTAAAAGTGATATTTGTTCTTGCGGTAGCTACATTTTTATACTCAGCTTCCTCCTCTACAATACTGTATGAGACCCCATTCCTAAGATGCTGCTCTTCTCAGGACACAGCCCATGTCTTTGTCAACTTAGCTCTACCATGGAGTTAAATATCACTTTTATGTTTATACCAGCTCTCAGGCTTTCAAACTCTTCCATTCTCTGCTCATCTTGATCAAGGAACTGAACAGCTTTCTTCCAAGTTTTCAAACTTTCAGCTGAGAGAAACACCTTCCAGCTCAGCATGCTAGAATATATCAGCCACCTTTACTTAGGGTCTTTTGGAAGAGAGGGAAATAACACACATTAAAACCTTCTGAAATCTTCTTCCAGTCCCTGCCATTGGTATGGACACATCAAAACCAGAGGTAACGAGCACAGATAGAACTCAGTGTCACACAGCTAGTCTGAATGTTAAAGGTCCATCTGATAGTTTGGGTCATCACCTGTTTAGATTTCCGTTAATGTAGGCGTCTTGGTCCTGGCAGATTAAACAAGAAAAATTGATATAAAATTGGGTCAGGTATAGCTAGAAGAAGTGGCAGTGGCACTAAGCTAGAACACCAAGATACAGTGAAAGGCGAAATTCAGGCCGAAGGTAAGTGCAGCATGACACACCAGTTTAAATTTAACACTTACCAGGAAGTATAAACCACTTATCCCCGTAAGCATTAATTTTTATCTTCATTTAATTTTCACGTGCATATGTAGAAATATGCTAATCCTTATGTTGTCCCATGTGACTACCAGAAACACTCTGAATCATTCATAAAAACTGACTACCTAAAGTCTTAAATAAATCCTTTAAAGGTGCCATTTCAGAACTTGTATTATTTTCCTAATTAGTATTCATACACGGCTTCAATTCAAATCCAAATCTGTCTGTTATTAGCTTATCACTAAGGTTAACAGTTTAATTCACTCATATCTGACCATTCAGTGCTACATAATATAATGTGACATTCTATTGCTAATGGTTTTTTTTAGTCTGTATGGAATAACCGAAATAAAATTGTTTTCGTACAGTTCAGTGGACCTAAATCAATAAATTTGTCAGCTGATGATTTGCCCTTCCATGTTTCAGGTTTTCTTTACTTTGCCTGCAATGTGTGGCCAGACACCATCAGACTGTCCATTTGCCATCTATCAACTGTTATATTATAAAAGTATGATTTTATAAATATTTCCTTGAAAAACTGGCTATTCAAAATTTAATCTAGATAAAATGGTGGAAAATATTTCTAGGTAGTTTAGAGCTTCTTTTACTGGGAAATGTTACTCAAGTTTTAATGGGATTGAAATTTTCTTTTGCAATGTAGTCATTATGAGACCGTTGTTCACCTTTTGAAAAAAATGCTTGCTTAGGAATGCTGTCTTTTATTGAAAATTTTTAAAAAATGAAGTGCAGCTGACAAAGTTCAGATAATTGGATAGAGCAGCAGAGTTTAAACCAACAATGTATTCAGCATACTGACATGTGATATCTTTTGAAATCTCCATAGGGTCTTTTAGCTTACAGTGAGTCACTGCAGAATCCTGAACTGTTGCAGAATAAAGGCTTTGCTCTTTCAGGCATGCACCAATTTCCAATAACATTATTTTTGCAGCTTCTCCTTTCCACCAGATCAAGTAATATTCTACTTGGTAAACATAAAAGTTTTTGCCACCTCAGTCCAGAATCCTGCAAGTAATGCCAGAACCCTATAGAAAAAAATTCAAATCTAGAAAAATGTGATTTGTGGAGCATCAGCAGGGCCTGTCATTACTCCACACCATTCTCATTAAGACAAAATAAATCTGCCACTGGTAGAAAGCCAATAAAACAAGGATGGGGGAAAATGGGTGCTAAATGAGAGCCACTGGAATAGATAGAACAAAAGACCATCAGCTGTCCTCCTGCCACACTGGGTACCTCTAGTAGCCCTGCTTCTCAGGGGTGTGTGCAGCCTGTGATTAAAACATCTGCTATTCAAGTTTAAGGCTTAAAGTACTAACTGTAAAGTTTTAAAGACCATTTTGTGGCTAGGAAACTTAGTCTTGCTGCTGAGATTTGCCCTGTTCCCAAGGTGAAAAGACCAGCTAGGGACGGACCTTGTTTCTGAACAGGATGGACCTGAATAAAGTTAAAAAAAAATATTCTATTACTTTCCTATCTCCTAATGTGAACAGCTTTTTTTTCTTGAATTGTCCTTGAACTCAGCTCAGTCCAATTTGTTTGATTCTCAAAAGAGACCAGATGTCAAACTTTACGAAGTGTTAATCTAAAATTACTGGCCAGCTGAACCAGCAGTGATGTTTAGCAAGCTATGCATTTTGCAGCAACCTGATGACATTACAAAAACAGACTGATAGAACTTGTAGGAAGATTTCACTCTAACCTCAGCAGGAATATCCTGTAAAGCCTTTGAATTTTTGCTTAGTAAGTGAAACAAACTTGTAACCCCATCAAATCTGTATCTCACTTGACTGAACAGTCTCAAAAAAATCATCTTGATCAGGCCAAAATGTCAAAAATTCAGTTAGCCTTCTGATGCAATAGGAGGCTCAAAGACATGTCAGACCTAAATTGTGGAAGGAAGACAAGCTAAAGATAGAGAAAATACATTTAAACAGCCATGAGAGTAAGAGCTGGAATTAAGACAAGCAAATATGATAAAAGAGAGACAAGAGCCCTGACAAGTTGAAAAGACTTGGTAGCCCTGTGGTGGCCAGCTAACACACAATGGTGTTGTCTCCAGGAAACAAAAGGATTGTGTCATGTGTTCTGTGTCCCAACTCCTGTGGCCATGTTTCAAAACATCCACTCCTTTCCTCTCTTCCCCAGCAAACAGCAACAAAAAAAGCAAAAAAGCTGCTTCTGCTTACCTAACTCTACAGCCAGATCTTGACCCCACGATGATAAATGCAGCAAGGAAAGCTCTGCCAGTCCTGAAGAAGACACTTTGTCACAGCAGTGAAGGAAACCACAGGTACATTGCTGTTCCTTTTGCTGGCTAAGTTTTTCCCATGCCTGGAGTGCCATGGTTTCTAAATCTGACTGCTTAACCGCTGATATGCACTCACGTTGCATGAAATTTGGTGGGGAGGTTAAATATAAAACAGGATGTAAAAAATTTTATATATATATAAATAATGAAATTAAAGGCAGAAAGTCAATCAAGTCGCAGTCAAGAGTTTAATGCAGAAAGAAAATATGTATTGCTGAATAAAAACAGCAAACCACATGATTAGCATCTCAAAAATCTTGGAAAAGAACCTTAAATACTATGAATTACGTGCAATGAGACAACAATGAAAGCATAACAGAAGATGTACTAAAAAAATGTATTGTAAGAAAATGGTTTCTTGCAGCAGTGGCAACAAATCTGAGGCATTTGAGACACTCCCCTATTTGGTTAAGTAAGGATAAATTCACAGAAATGTGATGTAGTGATAAGAAGCTACTGAAGGAAGACTGAGGACTTGATGCACCCACTGATTCAGTACACTTACATGAAGCTGGAGTTCATGGTGATCTGGAAAAGGCAATGGTCAGGTGAGTTCTGGTTCATCCTAGTTCAATGCTGGGACAAACGAAGTGCCAGCAGAAATTCAGAAGTCCCTGACTGTTTAGATACTGAGCCACACAGACATGTGCCTGGAAATGCTATCACATAGGACTCTAACACATCCTGTAATGTTTTGTTGTACTGTTTCTTCAAGGAGCTGTCTTATCCTGTACAGACACAGAAGTTAAATGTACGGAACCAGCTACGGGGCAAGTGGTAGGCATTGCTTCTAGGAAGCTGTCTCATTATGAATAATTTAACATAACTTTAGGGTTTTTTCCATCCCCGAAATTCATTATAAAAATTCAGGAACATTCTAAGCACAGTAACAAAAAAAAGAAAAGAAAAAGAAAAGAAAATGAAATTTGAAAAAAGAAAAAAGAGAAAAAGAAAACAGAGAAAAAAAGAAAAAAGAAAAAAGAAAAAAGAAAAAAGAAAAAAGAAAAAAGAAAAAAGAAAAAAGAAAAAAGAAAAAAAGAAAAGGGAGGGAGAGGGAGAGGGAGAGGGAGAGGGAGAAAAAAAGGAAAAAAAGAAAAAAAGAAATAAGAAAAAAGAAAAAAAAAGAGAAAAGAAAAAACAAAAAAGAAAAGAAAAAGAAAAGAAGAAAAGAAAAGAAAGAAAAGAAAAAGAGAAAAAATAGGTAAAGTTGCTGTACATTTAAAGGCATCTGAGCTTCTCTTTGCTGTGCAAGTGCAAGCAAAGTATGAGCAAAATCAATGGCACTGACCTTCCTATTGTTGAAGGGAAAGCAACAGATTCTTGACAGTTTCCAGGGCAAAACAAGGGAGACCTTGCAAACATGTCTCTGTGGGGGCTCTAAACAATAGCAAAGGTTCTTTCCCAGGGTTGAATTTCTCTATTCCTTTGGCACACTTTCACAAAAGGGTTGGGTCCTTTGAGGTTATCTGCA
Source organism: Promerops cafer (assembly GCA_013398275.1). Classification (NCBI taxonomy): domain Eukaryota; kingdom Metazoa; phylum Chordata; class Aves; order Passeriformes; family Nectariniidae; genus Promerops; species Promerops cafer. The sequence goes on from VZSE01015514.1 coordinate 163,300, forward strand.
ATGTGCTTACGCTCGGAGCATTAACATGCCTGTTAGCTCTGTACCCTCAGCATACTTTTACTGTCATTAAAGAGTGATTATAATGCAGGAAAAAACCTATCTTGGAGATGAGACACTGGACTGAAGAAAAGCAAGCCTCTAGGCTCTCACGTCTTCTCATGGCTCTTCAGGCAAGCAACATGCATCACATTTCTATTAACCATATATATTTAGTTCATACGCTCTTTGAACAGAGACTAGCTCTTTCCTTGTGCATGTAGGTATAGAATAGCAGCATTTTGGAGCAGTGGCCTCAGCCAGAATGCCTTTTAACCATCAGTTGTACACTAAGAAATTTAGCATCTATTAAAAAAAAACAATTTTGCAGGCCTCTCTATTAATTAAAATATTTAAAACATCATACAGCAACTTTCCTTTTTTATCTTTTGAGACTACTGAAGATTTCTAAGTGCACTGATCTTTGGCTGTGCTGGCTCTCATCTTCCCAAACACAAGTGAGTATTTCTTTGACCATATGCTATTGATTTCCAGACATGTGGGACACAACATTTCTTTGCAGTATTGACACTGTTGGGATGAAACTGCCATCAGCAAGCAGTTTGTGAGAACAAGAGCACGTGTGTTAACTTTGCTGTCCACAGCTGCAGAGGCTGCTGGGTTTGGATACAGCTGTGGAGCACAGGAGTATTTTTAATTACCTCAAAGAATTAAAGACTGTATTCAGCATCACATTAAGGATGCAAAAGCTTCATGGCGGTGCAAGATTCATGGAGATGAATGACCTCATCTAAACCCAACTGAACTATTCCTACCTGTTCCAGTAAGCTTCTCCCAGGTGCACAGCTGCATAACAGTATTGCCAGCATGGTGTAGGAAATTTGTATTTCTGAAAAAAAATAGGATTAGTATTATGCAAGTCTGTAGAGTAAATCATCCTCACTGCATGGGAGAGAACGTATTTGAAATAATTTATACCATTTTAAAATGCCATTTTCCTTATTTACTAAATACAAGCCTGCTCATCCCTTTGGTATGTGTACCAGCTGTGTTTCTATTTACCACTGCCCACTTCTTTCAGAACTTCTGCTCTGCCTAGAAGTTTACTAATAGGCAGGCCAAATATGCTGCTTTTACTGGTTTTGTGAATCCTGGGCTCTGCACTGAAATAGTTATCCATATCCACCAATGACACCACTCAGCAATTACTCAGCTGTTTTGTTGAATAAAAATGAAGCAAGTAGGCAAAAGCAGTGGAAAATGTTCATGCTGGGCTAAATTCTACTCAGCTACACAAGGTTATCCATACTTGAAATACACAGGACTGGCCTTTTGTGGCAGCGGTGGTTTATCTCCTACGCAATAGTAATGGGGAAAAGAACAAAGTGTATCACCACTAGAAATACTTTAATAGGACTAGGATTAAATTTAATTGCCTCATTTTAAAAGATCAGTTTATCAAATCCACTGTCTTAGTCCCAATTAAAACTTAGTCAGCATGCCTGTGGCTCCAAAATAGTAAGAGCCTTTTTTTTCACCTAAAGGAAGGCAAAAGCCATTTCTACTTTGACTGGAATAAAACATATGAGATGCTCTGTTCATTGGCCACTTCTTCCAAGAATACTTGTGGCTGTTGGAGAGTGACTATTTACAGGAAAGTAAACAGCCCCAGACAGAATACTTCTTCTCTAAGTGTAAGACCCTCCTTTGCCTAGTTCTCAAGGGGTGAAAGTGAAGATTTAATCAGTCTTTACACTTATATATTTTTTAAATTATTTAACTTTTATTACTGTTGCACCATTTATACAATTACATATAATTTCAATGCATCCATTGTACATTTTGTTTTTTCATTTGTTTTCCAATGAGTGTGTGTTGGTGTCTGTGACACAGAATGGAAGAGAAACTGGAACTGCAATGAACGCAGACTTTTTCATTTCCACTGACCAATAAACAGAACTACAGGTGCACCCAACCACGGACATGCATTAACTCGTCATGAGAAATCTAGGTAGGCTAAGTAGGATGAGAATGCTTTTTACTCCCAAAAAATATTTGGAGAGGAAGAATTGGAGGATTGGCATTGAGAAATATGTGGACAGCTAAGTGGGTTTTGTCTGAAAGTTGGCATTCATCCACTGCATAAAAAAAATATCAAAATAAGAAAGGCTGTAAATTAAAAAAAAACCACAGAAAATACTGCTTTCATAAAGATCTGATTGCCTTGGCACAAACCTAGTGGGCAGAATCAAACGCATCACTCCCAAACCCCATTACAGAACAAAAGGAAGATTTTGATACACTGGTGGAGTGCATTTACAGCAGTTCAGATACAAAAGATGTGCTGTACTTTCAGACATCCATTTATTTATTTATTTATTTTAATCCAGGACTTGTGTCAAGTTGGCAGAAAGTATATTAGATATTTCCCCACAAAAATACTATTTGGATTCTCCCCCCTCCCTCCCTCCCAACTTGATGGGACATCCTTTTCATTTTTTCTCTCTTTTTTTTTTTTTTCTCCTTCTTTTCTGGGCAATACATATTTGCTATTTCAGATCTGAAACGAGTTAGTATAGCTGAAAAAATAAAAAAAAGACACAGGTTGTTTTAAGTGGTTGTTTCAACAGGCTGTCCAATTTAATCTTGCACTGCTATGGTTTGATCCGAATTAGTCGCTGGAACTTCAGAAGGTTTCGCTTCCTCTGGAGGGGCTGCAGGGTCCGAGGCCTTAGCGGTCGAACTAGGTGCTGCTGTTGCCGCGGGCTCCTTGGAAGAAGGCGCAGCCTCGTTGCTGCTAGGTTTTGAGTCTGAAGCTGGGGCCACTTCACTTTTAGTTTCTTGGGCTGCAGGCGTTGCGGGAGCCTCAGTCTTTTTGGCTTCCCCTTCCTCTTTGCTCTTGTCATCTGCTTTACTGGGAGCTGTGGCTTCTGAAGGCTGGGAAGCTTTTGCATCGGTGCTAGGCTCAGAGGGTTTGGGCGCTTCGCTACTGGCAGCAGGAGCAGAGGCAGCAGTCGGCTCCTCTTGCTTGGGTGCCTGTTCGGTGTTCTTCTGTGGCTCTACTTTTGCATCGACAACAGCCTCTGACTTCTCAGGTTCTGTTTTCTGGGTTTCTTCCTGGGTCACTGTTTTCTCTTTCTCCCCTTCTTTTTCTTCTGTCTTATTGGCAGTGACCTGAGTATCCTTTTCTCCCTTCTCCTCCTTGTTGTTCTCCTTCACTTCTGTGGTCTCTGTGGTTTTCTGGGCATCCTCAGCCTCCTTTGGAGTCTCCTCTTCCTCAGTTGCTGCTCCTTCAGCCTTCTTGTCTTTGTCTTTAGCTTTTTCATCATTGACACTGTATCCCTTCTTCTTCTTGCTCAGTTTGCCTCCCATGTTGGAGCTCTGTAACAGAAAAGAGAAAGGGTTGATTACCCAAAGCCCAATATTCATCACTGAGAGAATCAACAGAGTGCAAAGGAAAAATTGGTTCTGGCTCCTGAAAAGGAGACCACATGAGGTTTGGTAAGATGTTGTGAGCTGAATGTACCGATGCTGCGTAGCACCACTGCCGCTGAGCTTACGTCATGCTCAGCCCTGCAGAATTTTGGTCAGCAAACACCCTTCTGCCACATCCCCTTACAAACAGTCCTCCAAAAACCTCTAACCCTGGTTACAGTTCAGTGGGGAGGAAGGGGACGGAGTAACAAGAAGTAGCAAGATGACAGAGGACTAACATACAACCACAATCTTCTGTGGCCTGAGAAAGAGTGGAAGTAGAAAAAAGAGGTATTTATATTCAGGTTGGGCATGAATGGAATTTGACTGTCAATCATGTCACCCACCCCTGGTTAACACAAAGTCCACCATCACTTTAGCAAAGGCTCTCATCTTTTCACTAAGATTTGGAGAAATCAGAGGAAGTCTGAGTCAGTGAAAAGGCTAACGCAGAAAACTTCATCTATTCCCTACTCCTCACAGCCTGTTACCCTCACGGCCAGTTTCCCTTGGATATACAGCCTTTGTAGAGGGCTGATGGTGCCAGGGCCAGGAACATGTGCTTCCCTCACCCAGAGGGATGTGAGCACCCACATCCAGCTGCCCCAAAAGCAGGAACAGCTGCCACGCTCAGAGCCCCACCCAGCTTTGCAGCTTCCACAAGGATTGCCTGCCCAAAGCCCTGCATTCCCACACTCAGCAGGATGGGAGACACAGAGCCTGAAGCACAGCAAGGCTGTGACCACTCCGCAAGACAAAAGAAACAAATACAGGTACTTCTGACCACAAGCTTACACGTGTCACATGACATAATGCAATAAAAGTGGGAGAAGAAAGGCCCATATTTTTAGCCTCTGCTCCCAGTTTTCAAGCATGACAAGCAATCAGGTACACTGCTCACTTATTTAAAAGAAATTGACCATGTGTGTAACCATATCAGTATTTATATAGCCTTTATGTGGGAGTCTTAACTAAGAATATACAAAATCTTTCACAGTGCTTCAAAGCAAACTTTGTCTATGAAAACAAAAGGCGATTCAGATATATTGGGTAATTAATGAAAACAAAAACCTCTATGAATGGAGAAAAAATTACATTTCTAGTATTAAAGGGAATACTTAATTCATGATTAATGAAAGGTTAAGAAAAATATTTCTGTGCTTCCTACTATTTGAAAATAGGAGAAGGTGACTTTTTTCAAAGAACTGTCAAACAAATGTTTAATGTAAGAACTTCTCCAAGGGAGATGAATCATTCTAATTTTCTGTTTTGCACAGGTAGATATAATTATAGGCTGTATATTTTTCACACACTTGCTAAAACTGCGAATACAAATCAGTAAAAATTCATAAGATTGCTCATAGCAGGCTGAATATAAAGTACTATTACATACAACTAAGAACTAGCTGCCTCTCAGATTATCTGCTACCACAGATACAAGCCCCAGGCAGAGCCCAACAGCCAAAACTGAGATATTGTGGTCAGCAGAGATCTTTCTAACTTCAGCTTTCAAAAAGAGCAGCAATTTGCAGATACTGTTGAAATGTTATCACACAGCCCTGCTAAATGGTAATGTGATGTTACTGAAACACTGCCTTATTGTCTGAAATTTTACAGGAACAGCAATAAAAGGATTAACTACCACAGAGTCACAGCTGAGCAATCTAATCTCTACCTCCATGACAGAGTTATCAGGTTCTTAGGTATTTAGGGCAGGCTGTGGACATTAGTTTGTTATCTGACAAATGTATAGCCTTCTTGATTACTCCATAAATATTGCCCTGATTATTGTTTAAGTTACAACCAAATATTTTGAAAGGGCTTTTGCAAGTCAGTCAGATTGGAGATTTATATTGAAGCCATGCATGTGTCCCAATTTGTAATCCTTCATTACGCCTTCATTTGTTTTCCAGCAAAGCCCAGGTACAGTGAGCATAATTTCATTTGTTGTGTCTTCTGTATTTTTCAAGATTTTGCTATTTCATGGATAGTAGTAACACACCACAATTTATATTTCCTCCCACAACAATCTTTTGACCTCAGATACAGTTGGATATAGAATGTCTATGCCAAAGGATCTTTAAAAAGTAGAGAAGCATACATACGAGAAATGTGCTCCCAAACTAAGAAAAGAAACATGCACTGTCTTTGCTTGGAGGTCTTTGCTTACACTGTGAAATGTCTGTGTCTCAATTGTCATCACAGCCAGCTGTCTCAAGGTACTGGAGCAGAAGATGGGGACGAGGTTCAGAGACTACCATTATGGTCTATTAGCAAATACTTACACTTAGAAATGGACTGCCATCTTCCAGCATAGTTTCAACTACTTTATAACAGAATAAATTCACTCTTTGGGACACTGAATCTCATATCTCCCTGTTAAAAATCTGCCTAGATCATCATGATAACATGTGCCAGTCTATGGTGCAAAAGCAGAGCAATCATTGGGGTCATCACCCAGGCAGCAATGCTACAATGTCCCTTTTTCCCTAGATCTGAATTACAAACATTCCTCCTGTCTCCAGACTTCTGATAACACATCTGGGCTTCCCCGTAACCTTTTTCAGAAACAGCCCCACACGCTCCACTTCTTCAAACAGATGCTGGTCTTGTCCCTATCCCAGCCTGAAGCACAGATCTGAACCATCCAGTGCAGAGTCCAAAGGTGTGGCAGACACAAAGCAGGCCTTAAAAAGTATTTCAAAATTACAACCACCTATACCTGCAAGAAGACCAGCATGTGAACCACTACACCCAAGTGTCTCCATGATTGTGCTGGATATTGTTGTAGGGATGATCCTGCCAGGCACTAAATGAATGTCAGTGAAATGTCTCCCAAGTGAAGCAAAGTGAAAAAAGTCATTGAGATGCGAATTCATACAATGTTAAATCCATTCTGTGTTACTACCTACATGTTAACACTTGAAAGAGTACAGACATCCTTCCCCAAAGGATTAAATTATGAAAAATAAAAAGGACCCTCTGTCCCAGTGAGACGGGGGTCCTGGCTCACTGCTCAGCCTCTTCCACTACCCCTGCCCCTCCCTAACCCCATAATCACTGCATTCACTTTGTGAATGACGGACCCAGGACCAAAGTTTGCCTACAACTATTGACCACTATTTACAGGCTGAAGCCCAGTATGTCTTCAGTTATTTGCACTTCCACTGACAGGTACAGGTTTTGAGCTAGCTTGAGCAGCTGCCAGCTGAACATAATGCTCTCTGTAACAAGCACGTCCCAAATGAAGATCCTTGAAAATTTTGGTGCTGAGCACCATTCCTATAAAATGGCACAGCATTTGATGGCTGTGCCTTCTTACTGCTGGAAAGAAAAGGGTCCAGAGAGAGAGAAAGTCCAGAAGCTGATTTAATATAAGAAGTTGCAATATATCAGTAATTTTCAGGGAACTTTGGTGAACAACTCTGCAGAGCAGTACTTCAGAAGAGTGAGGTAAAATATAACACTTGGAAGCTACAAGACTGTCTTCTTCCCAGGCTGCTCAATATTCTTTGTATTGCTCTTCTTATGGAAAAAGAAACTGATCCAGAGATCACTGTGTCTGACTGTAGAAGAGCTACTCCTTGCAACAGGAGCAAGGATTTCTTCAGTTTCTAGAAGCTGTTTTACATTTTGCACATCCTGAAGTTTCCATTCTCCTGCAGGAAGCAGGAACAGAACCAGAGAACTTGCATGTTATCTTTCTTATTGTACAGTAGAAATAATCTCTGGAGTGGATTATTTAGATTAAAAAATATCGGGTGTACAAGTCACTTGGAAAATGTTAAGCACTATGAAATTTCCATATTTGTGATAATCAGGACTTAAAGATTCAATGTCCATAAGACCATAATGTAAGAAGAGGAAGAACTCATGGAACATTTCAAATTTTCCATCTGAAGACTCATAGACATGAGTCCCTGGGACATGGGCAGCACACATTTGTACAGTTTGTAAAAAGAATTATTATTTGGAAGTTTTATACTTACAAATTGTACATCTGTATTGAACAAGTCCCTAGAGTTAGACTCTTACTATCTCTTTTGTCAGTAAAGGTTTGTCTGCCCAATTAGTTTTATGTGCTTATAAACTTCCAGACTTCTAAACATTTCTTTCAGCGTAGGCTTTCACACGCCATTAAAGAGTCTGACTATTACAAGAACGGGCTTGCTGTCACCCTCCCTCACAGTACTGCGAGCCGGGCAGCAGGGAAGGACAAACACACGGATTGCACCTGATGTTACCTCAGTCTGATTGCCAAAGCTAAACTTCCAAAGCTCCTGTTGGACTGCATGCAAAGCGTGGGGAGCTCAGTCCACCGCCAGAAAAACCAGTTCAGGAAGACAATAGGTACCTTCTGAAATTCCACTGCCTCCAGCGCAGGGCAGGCACGTGCGGTGGGTCAGGCCAAAGTAGCCCTTGCACCAGCCTGTTCCCAGGCATCAGCTATCTCACACTGCCTGCAGACAAGTGCTGTAAAAGGCACATCCCTTGCAAGGCAGAGTTTCAACACTCCAAATCAAATGAAATACCGATTCCAGAAACTGCCTCACCCCCCAGGTGCTGAAAAGAAATAGAAAGATCTTGGAGAAACCATGACATCTCTGTTCCTCATTGATTCACCCTACACCTTCATTAAAAAAAAAAGGGGCAAAAAATTTTAATTAAGGGACACATATGGGAACTGAAGGAAACAATGGGCATGCAAATGCTGGTTTTGAAAGATTTTCTGAAATTTTTATGAAAGAAAAACACCTAAAACTTACTACTTCTCAAAATATGCAATAGAATTTCATGCTCCCCATTACACAGATACACACACACACACACACACACACACACACACACATTCCTATCCTGGCCAGGTCAATCAGTTTTCCAGGTTAAGAAAACATTTCCATGTTAGAAAAAGTCTGTTAGCATACCCTCAGATAGAATTAGACTTGCTTGCCTTGCCTTTAGCAACAAAGCCATATTTTTCTGTTCTTTCTACATTATCTTCACTCATCTTCCATTTCATCTGGTTTTACTTGGAATTAACAGAACAGAAATGCTAGGTCTTGTTCATGTTCAAGCTTCTTCAAACCTCAGAATCAGTGACCTCCTTTTCTTTTCTTTTCTTTTCTTTTCTTTTCTTTTCTTTTCTTTTCTTTTCTTTTCTTTTCTTTTCTTTTCTTTTCTTTTCTTTTCTTTTCTTTTCTTTTCTTTTCTTTTCTTTTCTTTTCTTTTCTTTTCTTTTCTTTTCTTTTCTTTTCTTTTCTTTTCTTTTCTTTTCTTTTCTTTTCTTTTCTTTTCTTTTCTTTTCTTTTCTTTTCTTTTCTTTTCTTTTCTTTTCTTTTCTTTTCTTTTCTTTTCTTTTCTTTTCTTTTCTTTTCTTTTCTTTTCTTTTCTTTTCTTTTCTTTTCTTTTCTTTTCTTTTCTTTTCTTTTCTTTTCTTTTCTTTTCTTTTCTTTTCTTTTCTTTTCTTTTCTTTTCTTTTCTTTTCTTTTCTTTTCTTTTCTTTTCTTTTCTTTTCTTTTCTTTTCTTTTCTTTTCTTTTCTTTTCTTTTCTTTTCTTTTCTTTTCTTTTCTTTTCTTTTCTTTTCTTTTCTTTTCTTTTCTTTTCTTTTCTTTTCTTTTCTTTTCTTTTCTTTTCTTTTCTTTTCTTTTCTTTTCTTTTCTTTTCTTTTCTTTTCTTTTCTTTTCTTTTCTTTTCTTTTCTTTTCTTTTCTTTTCTTTTCTTTTCTTTTCTTTTCTTTTCTTTTCTTTTCTTTTCTTTTCTTTTCTTTTCTTTTCTTTTCTTTTCTTTTCTTTTCTTTTCTTTTCTTTTCTTTTCTTTTCTTTTCTTTTCTTTTCTTTTCTTTTCTTTTCTTTTCTTTTCTTTTCTTTTCTTTTCTTTTCTTTTCTTTTCTTTTCTTTTCTTTTCTTTTCTTTTCTTTTCTTTTCTTTTCTTTTCTTTTCTTTTCTTTTCTTTTCTTTTCTTTTTTTCTTTTCTTTTCTTTTTTCTTGTCTTTCTTCTTTCCTTTCCCTTTCCCTTTTTTCCTTTTCCTTTTCCTTTTCCTTTTCCTTTTCCTTTTCCTTTTCCCTACCCTACCCTATCCTCTTGTTCTATGTTACTTATGCTTCAGAGCAGTGATGGGAACCAGCTCTTCCACAGTCAGGCAGGCTGGTGTGAGGGAGGCAGAAGGAAACACACCCTTGGCCACGTCTCCCTTCTGAGGAGATGCTGGGCTGGCACAAAGCTGCGCCAGAGAAGCCAAGCACATCATGGAAATCTGCACCTGTGGGACTGTGAGCGTCACCTGCACACCTGCACAGACCCCAGAGCAGCAAGGTGTTCGGACATGAGGTGCACACAAAAAAATATGACCTGGTTGTTCCTTAGCACCATACAATTTTGTGTGTTTTGTGCTGTGAGACACAATAACAAAATGAGAACATCTCAGCTTGGCAGTTGTACTGTTTTCTTCATGGACCACAGATAATTTTTAATCCCTCCCTCAACATGTGCACAGTCCTGTAACTACTGCATCTCCTTTCCTTCTTTCAAAGCATTATGAATCTCAAGATTTAGAAAAGGGGTATAGAGTAGAAGAACAGTGAATGCTGAAAACACAGAAATTATGCTCAGTTGATTTTCTAACCGTAATCTTAAAAGAAGCCAATTCCAATTTTGGGACCTACTTGTTTTCTTTTAAAATGCAGACAATAAAGGAATTGTAGGAAGTAATACTGCCAAGTTTAAGCGCTTAATTCTCAACCAGATTTTTGTTCTACTTTTCTCTGGTGAGCAGTAGAATACACTGAATGCAAATTTCTTAAAAAAAAAAGGGAACTTCAATTTTTATATTCCTTTAAATTTCTCAGGGACATGTACATCACACAAAAATGGGAAGCATGATTTTAATATGAGCCATTTGTTATTAATATATCTAAATGATTATCATTGATATTAGACTTCAATTATGAGAGTTATAATAAATTGAAGCACCCTGCAGGCTGATATAAAATTATCTCTGTCTATTTAAGAACTCATACATGAAAAACTGCTTCATTTGAGAAGCATAACTGCTACTAATACAGCAAGTTATCAGAAAAGTTAACAATCACATGACATCACATTTTTTTGAGAGCAAATTTAAAAATTGTACCTGAGATACTGCTAAGATTTATGTGATTGTGGTCAGAGGTGTGTATTAACTAATCAATTAGGAACCAAATTTTTCAAGTACAGATGAAGGGTGATGGACAGAAGTTTTATAACAGGTAAAGGTTTTGCCAGAATTGTAAATTCCTAGAGCATCAACCTGAAACCACAAGTACTTCATAAGTGTAATCTGTCATTGCACCCTGTGTGTAAAAAAGGTAGCTAGTTAGGCAGAATTCCTGAATAAAAGTAAAATTTGTCCATTATTTGATCCAAGAGTAATGAAGATTTTATGGGTTACTTTGAAAGCCACTGTTGGAGACTCTGGACTTGCACCCTCCTGACTTGGAGGGCCCTGAAGATGAAGAACCTGGCTGCACAACAGTGACTGAAGGTGCTCTACTCAGCCTGCCTGTGGTCAGACACCAGCACTCCCACTGCTGTAGGAGGGTCTGTGGGAACAAGTGCATGGCAGCAACAAAAAATGCAGTCTGTGTGTGTGTCCCTCTCTCAGGGTGAGAGCCACTTGAGCAAAGCACTCACCTGCGTGCTGCAGTCACTCTCCAGGAGCAGGTTCCCAAATATAATACACCTCATTTCCACAACAGTGGAAATAGAAACAGTGGAAATAGAGTAGCCTCTCCAGCTACAGAGCCATCTTGCAGAAAACATAAGCTGAAAACACAGGCCATTCTTGCCTTCCTGAGCCAATGAGCAGTATGGAAGAAATGCTCTGCTGTGCACAAATTGTCTACTCACCCCAGGCAAGGCCATGTTTTGTAGGCAGAGATAACCTCCTTTATTAGACCACCTAATAGGGATAGAGATAATAGCACCCCTATTCTCCTTGGACAGTTGTCTATGTTTTGCTTGTTTTCTTCGTTATTTTCCTATTGCTGGTTTCAAAGCAGAATTGCAGTGCTTTGCCACGTGTGGGTTTTTTTCACTGATCCAACACAGTACTACTTTGCCCAGAAGTGCAGATACAACTTCCAGCATGTTCAGTTTCATCCCTGGCAGCAAATCCAAGGCTGTTTTGCATTGTGTATAACAAAAACAAGTCACATTACAAACTGAGCAAAACAGAAGCAGAATAAAATATACTATTTTTACAGTGCAGTGGATATATTGCTCAGCTTTGCAGTCAGTTCATCTGATGCTCTGATTGCATAAATTAAAAATGCTGCCATCAATTTCTATTTATTTGCCTCATCTGCTCCATTCTGTCTACCAGTCTTCTTACAGATTCAAGACCCATTCAAAGCATTTTTCCTATATTCAGATTAACTGCATATGTTCTCTTTGTTGAATAATAAAAGCAGCTTGCAGACATGCTCGTGCAGGCACACACATGCAGCAAAAAGTCAGCCTGCCCCAGAGTAAGATCTTAATCACACTATTGTTAGGCACATGGTTGGAAGAGGAAACTGCTGTAAACACCTGCTTTGCAAAGACTGAAATTAACCTTACAAGAACACCTCTTGTAGAAACAGTTTGCAGGATTCAAATAACCTGAAAGACTAAGCCATGACATATAAGCATATGCTGTCTCCTTCTTTCTAAATTGCCACATTATTTTGGGGTTTGTGCATGCCTCCTCAACAGTCAGTTTAATAAATATTTTGTACTAGCCCGTTTTCTAACCTGTATCCTAGAATCAAGTTCCTAAGTAGGTAATGATGCCAATTTCAGAGGTGGTTATTACCCACATCTTTGAAGCTGTTTAGGTCCCAGGACATGCAACACTGAGGGAGAGGTGAGATTCCACACATATTATTCCAATTATGGCCAGCCACTTTTTGCCTCCCTCAAATACCTAAGATACCACCACCATGCATAATTACAAAAACACACAAGGTGATAAAAGCCTAGATAATGGGATGATTTCCTTTTAAATCATATTTTGCTTGAATTCTGTCCCTCCAGTGCAATCCCTACCGTGGATCTCAACACCACAAATATGCTTGGCTTGTAGACCCAGGAGCAGCTCCTCCTTTGGGTGCCTCCAATGACTACATTAAAAATGTAACAGTCAAATGCTAGCAAGCAATGAAAACATTATCCTCCTCCACACTACAGTCCTACTGAAGAGCAGTTGTGAGAAGACCTCATTCCTGGAGGGACTTCCCACTGGAAAAGGGAAGCAAGCGTAACACCTATAGCTTATATTTTTCTAGCCTCTTCCTGAACAAAGAACAAACAGTCCGGGGAAGACAAAGAGAGTTGAAACTCATGCTTTCTACACTAAAAAAAAGAAATTATCATATGATCCTAATTTACAGGATTTCTTCAATAGCATAAGTTCTTGGTTACTGTTTGTATAAATAGTAAACTTACCTGTCATTTCTTAAAATAGTCATGGAGAGCCACATTCACATTCTGAATAAGGCATTTGGGTATTTAACTAGGGAACTCTCACTGGAGAAAGTTATTTATGGGGATCTGTATTTACATTTTATTTGTCTAACATTCCACACTCAAAACCACATCTATTACTTTAATGCCCATTTAAATGGTCAAACTAGTTTTAATCAAACTTGAAAGAGTCCTTAGAATATTAATTACAGTATGCTATAAGAAATAGGTGAATTAGCTTTGAAATCTAGGAACTACCAGGTTTGCTTTGAAAATGGATTCTCCAAGTCATTGTTAAATTCTTCCTCAATTTTGTTTCCATCTCATAGTGCTGCTCTCTGAAAAAAGCAATGGCTGTAAAAAAAGCATTCTTAAACCCTGGCTGTAAAAAAGCATCCTCTACCTAGGGACAGAACTTTTAACAGACAGCTCAGACGTAGGATAGGTCATGGCAATCCTTACATTATGTAATTTCCTTCTTCTGTTTGCATGACACCCTCACCACAAGGAATGAAAATTATAAACCAAATCCAGTTCTCAGTTTTGTTTTTCATTTTTAAATATGAGGCACATGGACTGTAATACACCATTTCTGACTGCAGCACATGACTCCACAATTGAACCACTGGAAGGAGGAAAACAGGGAACCAAGACCAGCCACCACTGAATTAATGCAGTACCTGCTGCTGCTGTGCATATCCTGGTGTTCATGAGAGCACTTCCAAGCTCTTCCTTCCCAAATACACAGTATTTAGTTTACCCAGCAAAACAAAACAAAAAAACAAAAACAAAAAAAAAAAATTTAAATGAAGTATTTATTGTTGACTCCTTTATTCCATAACATAACTATTTAAGTATTTCAAGCTTTAGTATCTAGTTAACATATTCTCTGTCTGCTTCTATCTAGCTCTATATTAAGCCACAGGAATAGCTTTTCTCTCTTTTTCCTCAAAAGGAAATGATTGCACATCCACTTGACGCTCTTGGATGTACCACATTTTTGGGTTTAGACATTAGAAGAGGCTGGCTGATTTTAAAAGAACACTGACAGCTCTTTTCTCCCAAAGAACATGCATCTACTTCAGTCACTGCTGATGTGCCCACCCTCCTGGTAACCTCAGCGCTGAACACAGCAACAGCATTCCTCACAAATTAAGGCATATGCAAGAATCACAGGATAAAACCAATTTCATCCTCCAGTTAATACACAATTGCTAATGACAGTTAAATTAGTAATTGAAACATTATTCCAAAAATACCTGTACGTCTAAAATGGCATTAGAAAGCTGAGCATGCTTACGTCTTTAGGATAGTGTTACACATCATGCCTCTGGTGGAATTTAACCTCCTGCAAGCAACCAGCACAAAGCCTATTCACCACCTCAGCAGCGCTTACAGGGTATTTTACACCAGCTCCCCAAAGAGCTGCTACATTTCTTCTTGGAATAAGAAGGTCTGACTTTCAGTCCTGTGTACAAAGTTTCATTTTAAACAAAAGATGTTGTACTGAAGTCAACGTATTCAAGTCAGGTCATGCCTTGCATAACATTAAAACTACCTATAATTAAACCTGTGAGACTTTGGGCTGAAATACAAGTATTTCTCATGTTGCTAAGAAAAATTCTTCCTCATGATCACAGTATCAGTGTCAGCAGCTTATCAGCTCTCAGCTTCTCACAGCTCTGTTGTAATAACTTCTTCTAGTAAAGATGTGCTCAAAAGAAATCAGGAAAATGGAAGGTTGAGTGCTCAACACCTTGGAAAGCTTTCTATATTTGTGTTCCTGAGCACTCATTTGTGCCATATACATTTTCTACCAGACTGCAGCTTTGTCTATTATATCAATTTTTTACTTTGGTCTCTCTCACTTCCTGGTTCTCACACTAGCACAATATGTCTTTTTTTTTTTTTTAAACCAGCATACACTTAGGCAAAAGTAAACCTCATATTCCAGACTTTCTTTTTGATCTTATTTAGAATGCATGTTTAATACTGCATTTTGGCTTTTTTTCTTTCCCCTCACTCCTTTTTTAAACAAAACATTATATTCAAGCTGATTTACCAGTTTCACTTTAGTCACTGGGGGAGTTTTATCAAAATGACATGGAACGGGTACTGAAAAACCACTGAAAGAAAATAGCATTAACCAGCTAATTTTTATTTGTGTCTCATCTCTCTCCATCTTTTCCACCACTACTCATTTGCACTACTCTACTGGCTGTTAAAAATACCAAGGTATCGTAGGCAACCTTTATTTAAGACTTGCAATATTCTCCAAAACTTGAGAAATTAGAGCTGTATTTCCTGACACAGATGGAGAACCACACGTATGCCTCAATGAGCGCTGTCAGTGGAGCCTTTTACTCCTTCAGTGGCACACGATGCTAATAAGGTAAAGCACATTCTGTGTGTGCCAGAGGGCTGAGAGGAAAGAAACACAGTTTGCTTTTTGACTTCAGTGGTGCAAGATAACAGTGGGAACTGCAGAACAAAACCAACATCTGTTAGAGAGCTTCATCTCCTGATCCAACAGGATAATGGTCAGCTTTAAAAACGTCACTTTAAAAACATGAAGTGTTTCTAATCATCCCAAAGTAAGAGCCATGACAGGCAGTAAGCTGTACCATGTCACGTTTTAAGCCATTAGATGTCAGCTTGGATTCAAGATTCCCAGGCCTAGACTGATTGCCTAAATTTCATTCTGAGATCTTCACTGACTACTTTCTCTTTTCTTTTTGCTTGTTTTGGTTCGGGTTATATTGGAATGTCTGACCAGCTCTGCTAGAGGGAAGGTTACATAAGACCAGAGGCTAACAAGTCCATTTGGCAAGATATGAAGTGAGCAGCTAGTGCAATCCATGAATTGCACTAAGAGATTTATGTTCAAACCAGGAAAGGCAGAAGTCCAATTTAATAATTACTCAGCCAGAACCATTCCAAGCTAGCAACTACCCAAAAAGAAGAACAAACCTCGCAGCAGCAATGAAAACTAGAAACCAGGAAAGATGATCAGATGCATATCTCCTCTCAATAAAATAGCTTGGTTTACCTTTCCATTTAAGTATCAGTAGGAAATCTGTCCATAACAGCTAAAAATCTAAACTTACTAAATGAAAGCAAAAATAACTTTGCAGGGATGGCTGTGGAGTTGGATGCCCTTTTTCACCCCCTCACCTGAGCACTAACTTGCATTTTATGTCAATGAATTTAGTTAATACCTAATATGGCCACAATTCAATTTTAGCAGTTCAGAATCCATACCAATTGTCTTTGATGATATAGCTCTTAGATGGACCTCTATCAAGGCTTTATGTAGGCAGTTTTGGTCACCTCATATACCATATAACAGAAAAAAACTTACTTTCCAAAGCCCATATGCTATTTATAGAGAATTCTTACAGTCATTCATTCAGTTCAAGAAGATTTCAGCCCATGGCTATGTGAAAAATTATTTATTCTAACCAAAGAAGGTAAGCAGACATCAATATAAAGTATAACTGAGCTATTTCAGGATTTAAATGAGAGAAGTTTTTCAAAGCAATGGAGACTTCAGAAATACGGAAAATTGCTTTTCAAGACAGAGCCATAAATGAAAAGAAAAATACCACTAGAAAGGTTCTGCTAGCTGTTTCAGCACTAATATATTTTAGTAGTAGCCCATGTTTCAAACCAGCATTGCAGTTCCATTTCTCTGTCCCCCATACTAGCAGATACATGGAACCCATCTGTGCCCCAGGAAGCCCATATTGTAGGAGTAAGAGGATATAAATTCATTTTAATTCCATTAACAGAACACAGCTGCTACAACTCCCAACAGTAACTGGCTTTTCCAGAGGCTTTTTATTATCAGTTCTTCTGGCTGGTGAGGTAGCAGTGCTCAGACCGGCCAACACTTCAATTTGGGGATTTTTCCCTTTCTGCTCTAGCAGGTCAGCTGGTGGTACAGGGCCCCTGCATTCCCCTGTGAGACCTCATCAAGAAATGTGAACTGAGTAAATGCCTCTGCCCTGCTGCCTCAGCTCTGGCTCCCAGAGTTTGGCAATTCATTTTCTTGGGCGCCTGGGAGAGGGAGCTGCATTTCATAAACTTTAAGATGCTGGCTGTCAGGAGCCAAGAGGCGTTTAGCTCTGCAGAAATCATGTTCACAGTTCTGCTCACTGCAGTTTTCTGGGTAATCCCCCCCCATATGCACAAGCTGAGCACTAAATTCACACATCCCAAACAAGGGGGCTGGGTTGAAATATGATTCAAGTGCATTAAAGTCTCTTATCCATATTTGGAAATATTACTTTCAAAGGTCTCATGCTATCCCAAAAAATTCTAAGTGAGCCAGTTCCAAGAAATACGTCACAAGAAACATATAACTATTTTAAGAAACCAAATATATTTTAACCCCAAATATATTCATTTAAGTCCCCTACCTACCACAATCTCTTACTTTCTGTATTTCTTTTATTTTCAATCACAGGTAAGCAATACCACAGGTAAGGTTATTCTGTGATTTACACATAAACACAAATAAAATCCTTTTTTCCCAGAAATGGCCAATTTTCCTGTCCACTTTCAGCTCAGCAATTCTTCACTACAAGTGGACAAATCTTCTATTCAAGTATTTATTAGCATTTGTAATGTGGTGATTAAAAAAAAAAAAATTCAGATTCTACTCTGTGTTAATACATGAGTCTAAAAAGTTTAGATCCTGTTACGTTGTTCGCCAATGACTGCAAACTTTGCTCATGTCACAATCTTCACCTCACAGAATCTGACATGAGCCACTTCATTCCAGAACAGAAATCAGATATTGAAGGAATTACTCTCCTTACTCAGGACAGCTTAGGTAAATAAAGTAAAACTACAACCACCTCCCATCACATTCTCCCTAAAATCACAGCATGCTCATTTACAGTAGGAGGCATCTGCTTCTCAAGGTGAAATAGCCATTGTAGAGCAGTGGGACAATATTCTTTGGTTTAAGCCTCTGGGACCTGTCACAGTGCAAAAGTGTACCATGGTAAAAATGACAGATGAGATCTTCCCTTTCAAAGCAGACACATATCACTGCACTAAAACTGTAACACATCACAAAGTCATAAGACTACCTCTCTCCCTCTTTCTATTTTCTGGGATCCACAGCAGTCTGGGGTTGGAGGAGGCAAGAATCCAAAACCTACTCAATCTTTCCCAGTTGTTCTTGTGTGGAAGGCCATCTAATTTGCAGCCCAACTTCCCCATATGCAAAATGGGATAATATCCCTTTTCATCCTCAGAAAAGCTCTGCCTGATGCCAACAGGTGCTGTAAGCACTTGGAGATATTTCTCCTTTTTCTAAAAAGCAAGCCCATCCCATATGACTCCTTCACCCCAATTCTCTGTTAGACAAGGCTGTTTTTCTGCATATTGGCACTGTACTGAATTGCTCTCTCTGAAGCTTCCCACTGTACACCACATATGAGAACAGCATAATAAGCGAGTCACTCATGGTGATTTTACAGTACTATGTCAATACTGAAATAGGCAGTTGTAAAGCATCTCTGACCAATTTCAGGTATTGCTGAAAAATCCTTCTGGAACCAAGCTCCTTCACATTTATGCCTCTAGGCTGAGAACATCTGTACATGGACATTTTGATTTATAGTTCCAAATATGCACATTGCACTCAGTTTCGGTTCACTTGCTGAGAAGGATTTTTTCTCAAGCTAAGAAAGCTCAGGTGCATCCAGCTGGATAAAGATGTAGCTACTGCTTGGCAGCCATCTTAGTGCTTTATTGAAGACAGATGTAAGAAAACAAAGTTATTTTTTTCTTAAACAGAAAATTTTGAATGTTTTAAAAACAACCATAAGTCCTTTTTAATCTGCTTTCATTAGATTTCTCGGCATTGGACACATTGTGGTCACTGCTATATTTATTATATGTTTATCAATTAGATGCATGTCTCTGTTAAAATGACTTCCCTTTTAGGAGTAATTATTCAAATTTGAACAAATACAAGAGGAAGTTCTAAACTGGTCCACTAACTTTCCAAGACCTTTTTAAAGACTACACAAGTTTGAAAATTCTGAGTTAAATTTGTCACATTCTGCAGAAGCTTCTTTTCCTACCCACAGATCTGAGCTGCAGCAATTACATTATTACAGTCATAGAAAGTAATGAAAATCAGAAGTGTCTTCCTTTAAAGTGTGATTAAGCATCAAGTAGATACAGTAACTCAGCACTGCTGGAGATGATATTCAACAGGAATCAAAGGATCATCTGAAAGAAATGGCAGAAATTGGGGATTTAGGTACATTCCCTTTTATCATGGCACTCAAACTAGTTTCTATTCTGGAATTTCAGAAGTCTTGGTAAGTAAATGAAGATGAGCAGTACATATTTGACTTCTTAGTACCTGCACAGAGGGACAGACAGCTACAAAGGACTGGAGGCCAGGCTCAGAGTCACAGACTGAATTTGTGAACTGCTAACTTTGTACATTTTGATTTGGTTTTTTTTTCATTATGAGTAGATTATGTGGCACTGAGGGACATGGTTTAGTGCTGAACTTTGCAGTTCTGGGTTAAGGGTTGGACTCAATGATCTTAGAGGTCTTTTCCAGCCTAAATGTTTCTATGAGTCTATGTTTCTACAGGTTATGTCAGAACATTTACATTACATAAACACAAGTCTTTTGAAAACATATTTTTTCATGTAAAAAGATCAAAAGTTACAAAGGAAAAAAGAGAAAATTGAGGCTTTTTTTTTTTTTTCCTTTAAAACTAAAAGAAAACTACTTTCATGATCATATTTGTCAGAGGCCAGTCAGGAAAATATTCATGTGTGCCAAAAAACATTAGAGATTCTAGCCTGAGAAAAAAAGGAGCTTAAAGTAAATAAATAATATGGGATCATAACCAAATGACACTCAGTTTCAAATTTACTCAGTTTCTATGAACTCTTGTATTTGTAATTTGCCAGCTCCTAATTTTATCATAAACTAAAGCATTTGGATTTTTTTTAAAGCATCAGCTCTAGTACTGATTACAAAAATAATCTAGATTTCACTTCTAATCTTGGATTAAGCAAGAGAAGTATTGAAAGAGTCCTGAACCATAAGGCAATTTTTATTTCATGGTTTCTTACAACATCATTAATTTTAAATGTTTATGCCTGAGAAGACTGCATGCTTGCAAGGAAGGTATGTGAAACATTCATTTTTAAAATGAATGTCAATTTATTTCAATCATTCATACCTGTTAGGCTGGTATTCAGATAAGTTCAAGAAACACAAAGTCCTTTAAATTTATTTTTAAATTTGTGTGAGTGTTCTTAGCATGCTTTGATCTGGCAAGTTAACTGTACGTACTCAGAAGCCAAAATATGCAGTATCATTTGAAATAAGCCTAATAAAGGACTGTATAACAAGGCCATAGAGAAGACAGAAGAATTGTAGATGGAAAGTAGAGAACTGAGTCTCTGGTAACTAGTATGTCAGGAGTATGGAGATAGGAGTCTGTCAAAGTCAGCACAGGCAGAGAAAGAAGATATCTTTGCATTTTTCCCTTTCAAACCTACACTTAAAATTCAAAATTACACCAAAAACATGAAATTAACTTTTCAAAGTTGAGAAAAATTTTCTCATCTACAAGCTACATATAGTGAATCACTGTAAGACAATCTATGCCATTAACTCTCCAGCTACTGAACATTCTGACAAAGTCCTTTGCTCATTTGCATATAGCTGATATTTTTATTTTTGGTGCTCTTGAGTGGTTTTCCAGATGGAACACTATTACAATCATTGGATTTTACTTATTTTATTTATAGAATTCAATTAATCCACAAATGAAAATATGGGAATTTTACCTGGCTGCCTATTAGGCCATTTCAACTGTTTCTCCTGGATATTTTTTAACATCTTTTTTTGTATCTCATTCTTATTTTTAGCAACTGTCAAATAACTATTTGCTATTAGAAAAGATTAAAAGAGCAGTTTTAAAACATGTTCAGAGTAATGTGGTAATTCGGATATAAATCAATGTGCAATTTCAGTATCGCTGAAGAGATAGGGGCTTCCTCACATCTTTTTAAGTTCCAGATTTTATTTGCATGAGTTTTCAAACATTTCAATGTTTTCAGCATTTTCAAAATTCAGTTGAGGCATCTTGAGCGATTTTCCTAATGATTTTTTCCTCAAAGATAACTACAGATAGTGCAAGAAATCAGTCTTTACAAAATGCCATCATCATTAAGAATAATTTTACAGTTTGACTCAACTACAAAAAAATTCTTAGAAATGCTAAACAAAAGTAATTTGCAATGAATGTCTGTAACTCAGTACTCAAACAAGTATTAAAATACTAAGTTTTATATTTAGGAAGGTGGAATTTAGCTGGGATCTTTGATCACCTCTCCAGCATTTACTAGTACAATTCTCTTTCAGTAAAAAAAACAGTAAGAGAGAGAAAGTCTCCAGTACTGTTTTTTTGTTCTATGAATGAAGTCAGAAGCTGGAGCAAAGAATAGTTAACCAGAGGCTCTGAAGCCAGTTGGCTTTGTTGAACCTAAATTTCAACATTTTTTTTCAAAAATCAAAGTGTTTCATATGCTGCCCAACTGTATGACTTCTACAGTTACTCAAATGCAGGTCTCAGCTGCCAGAAATATGCTCATACTAGCAAGCAGCAGCTGCAAAACATTAGTGTCAATGGTAAACCTGGGTGAATATCAGTATCTGCAAGCTAATGGCCAGAGAAAAGAAATAATGAAATAATGCAGCTACACATGACCACCTGCCTATACAGATTGAAAGCAATTAAGTCTCCTCTCAAGTGAGCACCACTCTCCTCAGATCACTGTAATGACTTTCAAACAGTGTTTAGAAAGTTAGTGCAAGCAAATTTTTTTACATTTGCAAGATACACCACCATTTCTCCACCACAAATTGCTGAGATTTTCAGCCTCCCCTTGAGTAGCACCTCAGCACGACGCTGAGTAGCAGAAAGCACCACGGAGCCTGTGAAAGCCTCAGCACATGGAATTAAGCACGTGGAACAAAAAACTCAACGTTCAGCTGCAAAAACATTCAACAATTAATTAAATATTTAACTTCAGAAGGATGAAATTAAAAGCCTGACTTTCCATTAGCCCTCTGTAACTCTACCTTGGACTTATGTCTAAGAAAATATAAAGGCCTGTCATCCCTTATGTGACATGATCAACCACTTTACAGCTCTGTTAATAAGTAGACAGCAGAAGAGAGCAATAGGAGAACAACTTTGTGCACATACCCTTTTTTTTTGTATTAGAAAAGAGAGACATTAGGGCATGATTGCAATTAAACTTGCCAGGAAACAAAGTCTGGAGCTTGTTAAAGAGGTAATAATATCTGAGAAAGAGTGTTTTTCCCCTTCCCTTGGTACTGGAAAGGTAGAGGAAAAAAAAAGAAAGAAAAAAAGAGTAAGTGTTAAATGTTACCACTCTCCATTCCCATTCAGATGTGGGGACTTCACTGAGCCTATCAGTCTGCACTTATTTTGAATAAATGGTTACCAGAAAATAGGAATGGAATGCATCATTGAAATGTTTATGTCCCCTTTAACACCTCATATGGAAATCTTGCAGCTCTGAAAGGGTCCATGCTGCACTGCTGATCTTGCTAAGGTTTGAGAGACCACCAGCACTCCAGGGCTCTGTGCAGATTTATAAGCACTATGGGGTGAATAAACAATCACAGCCTGAAACAATGATGCCTACATGAAGACACTTCCATAGAATTATTGTATGAACACCTCCAAGCCATACTTTTGTTCTTGGAGCATGATATTGCTGGGAGGTTTCTGTAGCACTAAGGAGACACATTTCTTTCAGATATTAGCATAAATTTGGTAGTATAGGTTCATAGAAGTTAATATTCCAGTTCACCTAAATCCTCCTAAATTTTCAACTCTACTTTAAATGCAAAAAGAAAATAAAATGTACACTGTCCTACCACACATTTTCCCCCTGAGAAGACACAGGACTTTGCATCTCATCTGGATTTGGTATCATGCGGTCACACGGCATAGGAGACCTAGAAGCCTGAACAACCCATACTTAGCTAATGCATTCCATGGAAATGGGATATAACATTTGTTATAGTTCATTCATTCCAGGCTATGTTTTAACTCTTTTCTACAGCAGTGTTTTTGATCTCAAAATTATTAAGGCATTAGGGCACTAATCTGGATGTTACAAGCGTAGTTACCAAGGAAAGCTCTTATGTAGAATCTGCAAGTTAAAGGTAGAGAGGAAAGTTAAACCACAGATTTAAACTAAGACTACTAGCAAGAACATAAGGTATTGAAGCATGACTTATGATTGTAATTCAGAAAACTAAGTTACTCAATGATATTGTCCATACTGAACATGGTCTAATAGGAAATGTTTAGCCAACAATGCCAGGAGAAGGTTACTAAACTGGTCCTTATGCTTTTCTGGCAATTCAAATGTTGTACTGTAAGTATTTGACAAGTGGCAGACATGTCTGCAGCCCCCAGGATTAACAGTCATTTTAGGATGCCACTGATTATTTTTGAGGTCAACCAGTGTAAATATTAAAGAGTGAAACTGCTTTTACATCCAACAGAGTTTGCAAAAGAAGGAGAAAGGACAAAAGGGTGACCCTTTCCCCTCCAAACATTTCTGAAGAAAGGATGTCTTTTATCTGCTTTTAAGTGGATGTTGGAAAATGGCAGGTCACCTCCCTCTCACTGTCTTTCCTCTGGTTTTTTTACCATGTTCCTCACTGCAGAAATATCCAGCAAATTATTCTAGCATGCAAGGTAGTGTGGACCATCATACAGAGAAGGCAAGATGTCTTCTTTTCTAACCAAAAACCCAAATCAGCTTGTATACAGGGTCAGTATGGTTCATATGGTTCTCTGTTACCATGACAGAGCACCTCAGCTTCAAGCTGTCCTGTGCATGTTCAGCACAGGATGTCCCCATTTTCCTTTTCCTGATGCCATCTAACATCATCTTCCTGCTCCCTCTGCATTGGTGTGTAGCAAAAGATCCCATAAAAAGCTGGAATTGCCAGAAGTAAATGCACGCTTTTACTCTGGGAGGGAGGGGAGGAGAGGGACAAAAGAGAGAATAAAGAGCTGGACCAAAGGATGTATGAGAAATCTATCCTTCACATGTTCAAAAAGAGCAAGAATAGGCTAACACAAGATGAGGCTTCATCTGTTTTTCCATGGGATCTTTGCAAACAAAAAGTTCTCCCCACCCATAAGTGGAAGCTAGATACACTAGCTGTTGTACACAGGTGTAAGATGATGCCCTGGGCTAGATAAGAAAGGTACAGCATTAGCAGAACACCAAAACAAAACAGCAAACCATCAAAGAACAAAAGCTCTCTCAGACCAGTGGCAGCAACTCCGGCATGGAGCTCGGCATCTGTTAGGACACAAGGCTGGCTTGCCCAGGTGCCTGTTGTCATCAGGGAAGTGGCACAGTTTGAAAGCTCAAGGCTAGGCCCAGCAGGGCATGAAGTGAAATCTAAGCAAAGTGTGCAGAGAAAAGTGCTCTACGTAACCCATTCTTGGTAAAGGGCTGTTCAGTGCACTTGGGCTGGGATGTAGCGCTGACCCAGGAACCTGAGCAATCTACATTTGCCATAACATTCAGCAGAAAAGGGGCATGACATTGTTAAATGGTTTGACAAAATCCTCACTTCTAGTTTAATCTAGAGGAGATAACAGTAGAGTTACTTAGCGATGTAATTTTTTATTTTTTTATTTTAAGATATAGATGAAATTAGAGGCAATAATCTACATCTCTAAAACTACTTTAAAATTGTTCATATTCCTATAGTTGCATAAACTTCATTTATATGCTGGAAGTGATTTCTGTGCATCTTTTCTGTGACAAGCAGGGATAATAAACAACAGTCTTCTCTTCTTCACTGTCTCCTTATGCTGTATGTCACACTGATCTGTTCAGTACCTTTCATAATTTACCCTCCCCTTTTACTTACAGTGCCCCTTCACTTTTATAAAACACAGCTGTCAAGATGTTCAGTAACAAAGAAATTCCCTAATTCTCTCGCTCTCAAGCATCTTCCTGTCTATTACACTGCTTACTACATCAGAGTGGTATTCTGTGGAACAAGGCTGCCTTAAGAGTATAGCTGCCACTATCTATTGACACAGGACACTTTAAAATGAGAATGTAGTAAGAGACAGAGTTCAAGAATTGTGCACCCAGTCCAGCTGGAGAACATACAAACATCTTACAACTGTCTCATTAAATGAGTTCAGGGAAAGGGCATTGCTAAAAATGAGGAACAAATGTCTTGATTTACAGATCTACAGAGCATTTGCTGCAGTACATTAAACAGCAACAGAAGTTGTTTTTAATTCAGCCTCTTTCTCTGAGAAGCACATAATGACACCACATCACTGCTGCTAAGGAAGAGCCCAGAAACAACATGTACAGTGTAAGTCATTTGTGCTACCTTTTACTTAAAGCCCATACCAGTAGAAGGTGATGATGGCAGAATGGTTATGTACAAAATATTGCTGCAGTTACCAGAATCAGGACCTTCAATCCTTGCCCTCCCTTTCCGACCACTGCCTGTCCAGCAGCCAGGAGATGCTCTCAATGACCACCAAGTTGCTTCAGTTGCACTGTATGTCACCAAGTTTAAGGGACTCAAATTCATGCATATAAGCCATAGGATAGAAGATCAGAGATTGCACGTTCATATTTTCACAGTAGGGACGTACAAATCAGAATAACCATTTACCAGCATAACCAGCTGGTCCATAGCAATCGTACTGGTTGTTGAATAAAGGCAGTTTGTTGTCTGCAGTGTGCACATATCTCTGTGAAAGAGCTCTGTGTCGGGGCAATTGCTTCTGAACTGCTACTCCAGTCTTCCCAAAGATGCCTAAGCAACTTCCCACACATGTTTTATTTCTCTGTTACTGCAAAAGGCCATGCAGCACAGGGCACATAGCCCAGATCCCACTTGGATGGATGTGAAGCATTGTCAAATGCATCTGCCATGGTGAAACCAGGTCAATATGTTCATGGCTAATTTAAAAGTAAGCTGCTTGGATCTGGGATTTTGGGAGAGGGGCAGCAGCTCATTTCTTTTAGGAACAGCATTAGTTAACTTTCTGCAGCTAAGCAGACAATCGGAAAAAGACTCACAGGATTATAAGGATCATGTATCCATGGTGATTTTAATAAGAAATCTTACTTGCAGTAGAATAGATAGAAGCAAGAAACAGAATCAGGCTTCACGGATGATTTATTTTAGTTCATCTCCTAGGAAGTAGAATGTTACTGGTTTGATTTGAAGCCAAAAACTGTAAGCCTGGATCAAATTCCTGAGGTTCAAATTCAACTATATTCCACTCTCAAAAACCAGTACACTGTGGCTGTTTTTATCTTGAATATACCAGTTCTCTTTGGTAAATTGCTTATAATGTACTAAGCCAAGTTTTGACAGAGTCATGCTGTGAACACTGGTTTCATCAACATAAGTATCTTACTTTAACTGCCCTGTTTCTTTTCCTGTAGCTTTCTGACAGAGCAATACTTATGGTACTTCTGTTCCTTCCCAAGGCCACCAACATTTAAGAATGTTCAGGTAAAGTAGATATAACTAATTTTGTTAATTCTTCAGCCAGGAAAGAGCAAGATATGTCAGGATGCTGTGTAGGGAAAAAAAGCACTAAACAGTTAGAACTTTCATTTACATTTATATATAAATTACAGTATTATAATTCCTTGCAGCTGATTGCAGCATTTTCTGAAACAAGTTCATGGTTACTATTTATTTTAACAAGCTTGTCTATCAAGCACTTTTAAAATGCTCACTACCACCATAATCCCCGAGATCCAGTACTACCAGAACATTTGGACTTACAAAACTCATGGGATTCTGTGACTGAACTGTCCAACTGCAGGTGTGTCCTGAGCAGTGAAGCTATTTGTGATGTTATTCTATGCCCATTTAGTTTCCCCTGTTGTCTACAGCTATATTTTACTCAGTGTCCTTGCTCAGTCAAAAAACTAGAATTTGATAGAAAGACTTGTAAGAATACAGAGAAAAGAGACATGTTTGCATTGAGACTGACTCTGTAGGAGGGAGAGGCCATGGTTAGAATTTTAGGCTTGAATGAGATAAGACTGGAATAGAAATTATGTTAAGACTTCTGAGAAAAGGACTCTGACAAATGGCAAACCAACAATTAAATGTTTGCATTCCTTTTGTAATGTCCAATAGCTCTGTTCCCATAGCTACTGTATGTTGAGATGGATGACATAGCTACAGCAACAAAGCCAACATCCATGTTCAGTGTAAAATTCCCAAGTCATTAGTTAATTCTTCTTTTACCTCCCTGCAAACTTCTAAAAGAGGAAAAAGTAGGATTATCTTGTTCTTTGAATGAATTAAAACTTTGCTAAAAATATCAGAATTAAAAGATCCACTGCAGACAACTGGTGCCAGAACATGCCTCCCTGACACAAATTGCCTCATCCCATGATTCCCCTCTCCACACTGCCTGAAGACCATTGCTTTTTTGCCAAGAGAACGGACTCTGTCTTCCTCAATGGGTGATGTTTGCCAGTCTGCAGCTACTCCAGGCCCCACAATATTTAAGTGCAGAACACAGTCACTTAGAAGCCAATCCTTCCATTGGGTATATTTGGTAGTTTCTTGTCTCCCACCACCCACTATGATTTTGAAGATAAACTTCTACTCAGAAATTCTGCATGTTTTCATAGCAATTATTTGCTTCCACTTTACCGTGCTAGCTCCTGACATAAAAAGGGAAATATTACATCAAGCACAGAAAGTGCTGTTTAAAGCACAGTCTCTTAATTTTCAGCATGTTGTTTGCCATGTGATTGCCAACTGGATAATGTTTATCAAGCCAAGGGCATATTTTCTTATATCTATGTACAACTAAACAGAAAATAGTTTAAATTTTAACCCAGTATAATGATTTCTGCTTTAATGCTCCAATTCAAGCCTCACCAAAAACAAGGAGTCTCTTCTACGGGGATTTATACTGGGTCCTTAAGAGGAATAGACAACACAAGCCCTGACTTCCCAAAGATCCCATACAAAAATATGCCTTATCATTGTAAAATGCCAATGTGAAAATACAAGCAAAAGCCAGCACCCTGAGCTCTACCTAATTTTGCTTCAATGTCCTATTTAAAACTGGGGTTTTTTCTAAGCTACATAATCTTAGTCAAGTGGTCAGTCTTTGCTAGAACTCTAAAAGGATTAAGCAACACTTAAGCCCTGATTTAGCATAAATTAATCTGAAACTGTTGATTAGAAGAGCACTAAAATAGTTTTATGTTGTCAGCCTTAGAATATTCTCAATTAGAAAAAAAAATCCTCACTGTTTAGAAATAATCACACAAGAGTCCATAAGGCAGCAGATTCTCAGTGTAAATATTTAAACTTTTAATAACAAGATGTTTAGGCAAGCTCATAAATCCATGTGTGGCATAACTACCCAACATCTACACTGACGTTGCTAATTTAGGTTTGTGTGGACAGAACGAAGGCTCAAGTAAATACTGCAGAGCATTTTTTTCCATACCCTGTCTTTCTGTCAGATCAGAATTGCTAAGCCTTTCAGAGACATTCAGTTAATGTCAGAAAAAGGTTTTTTTGTCTGAAACAGTACAGCACAGGTAGCACGTATGCAAAGTTCTTCCTTTAGCAAGTGTTATTAGTCAACAGTTTTCCATTAAAAAAAAAAAAGGTGAAAAAATAATACAAACACATCCCAAGTTTCAGCATTTTCAGGGGAGAAGATGACCACGCAGGTTCCGAGAAATGACCATTTTGTAGATGAGGCTGGTGTGCTTTTTCCCTCCTCCCCAGCATTACAACATATCTTTCCCACACCCCAGGGCACGGCTTCTGAAAGAGGAAAGTTTCACAACGGGCACCAGCATACCACACACTGGCCTGGGACGGCAGAAATGGTGCAGGAAGTGAAGCTACAGTAAGTTCACAAGTTTTCTAATAAACAGCTGAATATAGACTCCATCTAGCTGGAAGGAAAGAAAAAAAGTACAGCTGATTTGGTTCAATGAGAGACAAAATAACTCAGAGCAAAGAATTTATGGGGTTTAAAATCACTTCACAGGTAGCCAAACTAGTTGATATTCCACAAGTACTGTTTTGTAAAGAGAATTTACAAATAGTATTTTGTTTTGTTTTGTTTTCTTGACAAACTGTATGAGCTTTCGGTAATCTAACAAAATGAAAACCTTGTAGTCATCAGGTCATCACTAACCCTGGTGTTGTACCTTTGAAGTACTGCAGCAAAACTCATTTAAACATCTAAGGCCAGCTATCAGGTTGCACTGGCAGAGTTCTCAATATCTACAAATTTAGGATGATTGTAGGCTCTGAACTAATTAGCAGCAGAACTGGAGATAGGCTGCTCCATACAAGACTTGCATACAAGCAGGCACTCAGGCATGATTGGAATTTCAATCAGAACCAGGAAAGGCTTCCTAAGGCACAGAAATACTTGCCACCACCCTGAAAGCAACAGTTCTGAGGCCAAAAGGAAAGAGTAGGAGATCACCAACATTTTCTTTCAACATTTGAGATTCTACCTGCATACCACAGTAGTGTGAAACATGTCTGGTACAAGCCTAAGCAAGGAGAAAACACCATTCAGAGGGCATTCTGCTGCTTCCAGACCTAAACACAAAGAGGTTTTCACCTCAATTTTAACATCAAATTCTCTAAGAATCAATGATCTGGACAACCAGGACTTCTTCCAGCTGTGTCTATTCTGTGAAATCAACAGCTACACATTATAAGGAACTGTGTCTACCTCATCTGGATTTGGCTTGCTTTATTGCCTTAAAAAGAATTTGATGCAAAGAATCCCCATATGACAGAAAGCAAGCCACAGGTCCAGAGAAAGCTAAGGCTCCCTCCTGCACACCAGCCACTGCAAGAGGATAGATAGGAACTCCAAATGAATATAACCTTTTCAATATAGTGACAAACCCTGTAAAAGTGAATAAAAAATTTGCTGTGGGATTGCCCTGGACATGCTAAAAGAAAGGAGTATCACTTCTTTCTGAAGAAGAGATGGAAATAAATGTAATAAATTGGATTTCAATGCCAGAATATCAGCATGGAGACTAACAATAAGGAATAAACTGTAAATTGTCAGTATCCTCCAAACTCAACACTATCAAGATATTAGTTTTGTGTAATTAAAATAAATTTAGAAAAAGAAATCCTCTAAATTCAAGAGAACCTCCAGTGGTACTCTCTCATAGAGGCACCAGTCTTATTATTAAAAGCAGGTGTGGTATTTATTCCACTGTACACAATAAAAATGCCAGACCCAGGACAACATTTCTTCTGTTCTTCATTAAACTTATTCATTAAATTTTACACATTGATTCCTGGCATGGTTTGAAGGTGTCCTGCCTATCTGAATTACGCATTCTGGTGTGTCCAGCATTAAGCAAGACTTTCTCACAAGAGTGCAGTGGACTTTTATTGCAGCAACAGAGACTCAGCACAATGATCTGAATGAAAAAAGAAAGTAACACCTCACAGACTTCCATCCTTCATTTATTTTAAGAAATGCAGTAACTTACTCTAGTCCATCTGTGGTAGGAGAAAGGTGTTTTACACACAAGAACATCAGAGCCATAGCATTACTTGATAAATATTTTCACAGCTTCTCAAGCAAACAACTGTCATCCTCTGATCAGTGTGTCAAAAATGAAGCTTACATAAATGAAAATGAAAATTCAAGTATAAACAGCAGGTGATCTGAATCCATCCAGCATAAAAAAAAACCCTAAAACTAGCAAGAGAATTAATCAGTATTCTGGTAAGGAATCTGCAAGTGATCTTGGAATCTGAGGATCATCCCAGAGGCCATCCCAGCAGTTGTGACATAGTTCTAAAAAAGTTTGCAATTTTAAGTGATTCAGCCTTCTTGTGTCTTCAATAAAGAAAAGTAAAATTTTAAAAGTACAACAGTGATGTGGCCAATATTTAATCAGTATTATTTTAAAGGAATCATCCATGCTGTCATGACAAAAAAAACCTTTATTTAGACATCTCCATTTTATATATTCTTTTTGTGGGCGCTAACAGATTAGAATAGAAAGTCTTTAAAGAGTTAAAAGGGATGCAAATAGAGGCTGTTTACAGTGAGTGGTCTGAGGTGACTGCAGGAAAACTCATTATTACTCAGTGTTGACAGTGGTAGCCATGAGGTGTTCCAGGAATGGAAAGGAAAAGAATTAGGAGCTGCTGATACGGGTGAAGTCATTCATGTATAAGAACATATTCCAAAAGGCAAGATGCAACAGTGAGAGCTGAAATTGCTCATTAGAGAGTAAAAAAACATCCTAAAAACGACAGTGGGAAAAAGTCATTACAGATCTAGAAGCTATCGAGAGGTGGCTGGTCTGATTCACTTTCTACGCTCAATCAGTATTTGCAAGGTAAAAACTAGAGAGCTTCATGCAGCAGAGCAGGGCTGAGCAAATTCAGGTCTCCCCACAGGTCTGTGAAACTGTGTTATGTAAGTTCTTTCCATTCTACATACCTCAATTATTCACTACTTCCAACATACCAAGTACCCAGGACATTTTCTCTGTATCCAAATGAATGTAGTTGCCAGCTAAATGTAATTATTTTCTCCAGCAAAGGAAGTAATCCACATATAGAGAGTTCTGCTTCAAGGTACTCATCTGCACCTCCCACTTGTTGGGGGAGGCTGTGGGGGTGTAAACTATCACAGAGAATTTCTTAACCCATGAGAGGATTTCAGCTCAGTGCAGCTGAAGACATGGCTGATGGTCAAGGAACAAAAGGAGCTCCTTGCTCACGGATGTGCTGCGCTTGTGCACTTAGTGTGTGCCTCCGGGGCACACCCATTCCTATAGCCCATTCCTATAGGGAATATAGGTCCACCCATTCCTATAGCCCACAATGGAAAAGCTGATCCCATAAAATTTAAGACACGTAAGAGAGGATTTTAAATAAACCAAAAGTAAGGAAGGATCAGTATTTTTTGAGATGCTGCAAATACGCAAAAGAATCACTGCCAGCTGGCAGGCTGGTGACCATACAGCCTGCCAGAATAAGCTGTCCTGTGCCCTGGCCCAAGGTTCTGGCAAGCTCCGCAACGTCTACTGGAAGTATATTTCCCGTGAGCCTTGGCAGCACCAGGCAGTCTCTCACCTAATCTGCATCCAGGCAGGAGTGAACACAGGAAGAGGGGATGAAGGAGAACAGATGAGCACAAAGGGAAGGCCATAGTCAGTCAGGGGTCTGGGACTGCCTTGCAGCATGTGGGGGGAAAAGAAGTAGAACTTAGATGGGAACTGACTGCAAGAAAAGCCCTAAGATCCAAAGACATGCAGGATTTGGGAGAAGGTTGAGGAAATGGCACAAGAGGGATTCTTAATGGCAGAGATGCCTGTGCCAATAGTTGACTACAGAGGATTCAGCACAATAAAGCAATGTATTTGAAAGAAGCTGTTGCTGTGATAAGGAATAGGACAATTGTGACAAATTGTAAGGGCAATGTGCACAGAGCAGAAACACAGAAGCCTCAGACGGGAAAATCACACTGTTAAGGGACAAGAGATGAAGTTCTAGCCTGAGAGCCCCTGGGTGAGTACAGTCTTACCTACCTTCTTTTGGTTTGGAAATTGGAAGGTGGACGGGCTCAAGGAGAAAGAAGATATAAGAGGAAGCAAATTTTTCAAGGTAGCAAGGCAATCCTTGATGCATAAAAAGAAATTTTGGTCTGTGTTCCAAACTCCATCAAGAACAAGTGCTTGGGCCTGCTTGTTGCCTTGCAAAGATTCATGAGATCCTGGAAACAGCTAGATTGGGTCTGGTACTGAACAGGAGTTAAAACTGTGGAGTTTTGTACAGTCAAACTTCTCTCTGCCAAGCCTTTCTCATCTGTGTTTATTCTTGCCCATTATCTGAGCTAATGAAGAACTGTCTATTGTGCTGGTCCAGTCCCAAAGCAGTTGCCCAAGAGGAACAGAGGTGAAACAATCCCCAGTACTGCAAAAAAACCACACATCTTGGCAGACAGCAATGGATTAAATACAAGCACAGGGTTCATCTGTTTTTCCATTCACTCCAGTATTTAATTCTGTTAAGGTTATTTTAAATAAAGAGCTCTCCCTCACTACTGTAGGGGGATATTTTTTGAATATCCAGGATATTCAAAATATTTTTTTATATTTTATCCAGGATATTTTCAGTGTGCTGCTTTTTTTGTTTTTTTCACTCTAATTGGAAATCCTCACACACACACACACACACACACACACACACGCCTCAGTTTTAAGGAAACATGTAAATTCTTTTATGTCCTCAAGGACTTGGCAAACAGGAAGAGTTTTCAAGCAGAGGAATGGCCAGGCAGCAGCTTTTAGGTTTATGGACACAAAGGCCAGTGACACAAGGCACATACAATCTGCATCACAACTGCCTTCTACTGAATTTTTACAGTGTTTCAGTGACTTGATTACATAAATAGTGGAAATAAGAGATCAAACAATTCCCAACACAGACAATCTATTAATAAAATAAAGTCTTGTTGTGTATGAAAAATCAGGAATTGGCAAAAGATAATCTAGGAAGGTTCTAGGCTTAAAGAACAGCACAACACCAAATTTAAAGTTACTGGCTCCAGTAAAGTTGGTCTAAATCAATTTTCATTATCTACAACTTTTTGAAATACGCTCAGCTTCACTGAACACCTGGTATTTAGGATTCTGGCTATACAAAGAGGAAAGGCAGTAACTTAGAGAACTTGTTTCTGACTCACACTTTTCATCTTTACTTTGCTTCAAAGAAATCCTCAGATCATTTTCATTGCTGTCATATCTGTTACGATAAACATGTCCAAAAATGGTCAGCTAATTATCTTCAGTGGGTAATTAGGAGTACTGACGAACGTGACTTTCTCCACCAATGGTAGATGTCAAGGCTTCTCATTTTGACATCTAAGTTTGCTTTTTAAGATACTTGGAAAGAACTGCAACACTACATTTTCAGTTTTTGTAAAACATACAGAACAGAGAAAAATCTTTCATGTAACAATGATGTGTTTCAGAGCACTAGGCCTTTGGTGCAAGGACCTTCATAGATGATGAATCAAGGCTTCAAAATACCATCTAATCCAGGCAAGTCACTGTAACTTGAATTCAAATATCTGCTAACCACAGCTAAATTACAATCCCCTACTGAGACCCGGGTCAAAATGAAGGGATGAAAAGAAGCAGCAAAAAGGTAGGAGTTAAAGCATCTTCTATAACAGTTGAATATGGTTTAACGAGATGGTTTGTAATGATTTGTTGCTTAGCCTAGGCAATTCAAGAAAAAAGTCAGGGTTTCATTTGCAGTCTAGGAAATGAAATTTCAGATGTCAATATGTAGCTATCATCAGATCTAATAACATGATACATTTTTCCTAGAAGTAGGTAAGGGAATTGTAAATTGCCACCACACTTTGTCAGAGGGAATCCTTAAATAGCATCTGCAAGATGCCCTGTGCAGTCTTGAAGTGCTCCACAACTGTTGAGGTAGCAGCCAGTTGAAAAACAAAACATACACTCATCTTTGCTTTATTCTTGATGTGCACGATATCCTTCTTTAGGCTACTTTATGTGTTGTTCTGTGAAAAAAATTGGGCTATTTGTCTGAAGTAGAAATTCTCTGTAGAGTGAAAAAAGGTTTTAATTTTTAATTTTCCTCTAAGATGATGTGAGGAAATTATTTCTGAAGCAGTCCAAGTTTCATGTACAGTTGAAATGGAAAATGGAAACATTGTTCCAAAAGAACGAGGAAACGGCCTCAGAATACTTAATGAATTTTCCATGCATTGCTTCATCTGACCAGTTGCATTACTCACACCATACAACATGCACTGCACCTTCTCACCTCCCAAAAATGCGCATATTTTAGACAAAAATAAACCCATGTAAAGTTAAGAAATTGCAAGCCCCTGAAAACAGGTGATTAACAAGTCTTATCAATCACACTCTTAGCAGTGCTAAATTTGGAGAAGATCTTGCTCTTAGCTTAAACAGAGGGATTTGTCTTTGACATTCAAAGTTACTTTTTTATTTCTCTGCTGGAGTACTTCATAGGAGAAATATCTGTACAAAAATTGTACTTGTTAGCTAGGACAACGCACACAAGCCAGTTGTTGAGGCCAACAATACCCCTGAAGCAATGCTTCAGCGCTAGACTGCGGAAATAGCAGAGCAACCCAAATGAACCCAGAATTTCAAGGGAGAGCTCTTTATATCCCTCTAATTGGGTGGACACATCAATCCTTGTTAGAGCACCTCAGTGATTCATTTGTTGTTTACTGAGGCATGTGCTGGAAGAGTCCACTGGCATGCCTTTAAGGGTCACAGAGAAGCCTCTTCCATTGAAATTAAAAATCTAGTTGTCTTTAGCAGCTTTTTAATAAACAGGATTTCCATTTGACCCACATTAAAAGCTTGCTTTGTTGAGATTTAGAAAGAAATGTTTGTCCTCATAAAAAAAGCAGAGGGAGCTGTTAATATTCAGATTAGATTTTTGCAGTGATTATGTATTATTCGCACTTGAGTTTCAGATCAAAATTCATATAGGTTCTTCCTTGTCTCAAGAAGTACTCAAAAAGTCACCTTCCTTCCTCTCAGAGGCAGCAGCTTTTATACCTACTGGAGTCTTTTTAACAAACAGCTTTTCAATCAGACATGCTAATGCAGGTAAGGAGCTGGGGTGCTCCAAGGCCTCATCAGGCACAGGCTCGCTCAAGACCGCCTGCAGCGCCAAGGCACGCTGCCTGGCTTTAACACCAGCTACACCAGGTGGTGCTGGCCATGTGGCTACCCAAAGCACAGCGTGGGCTAACTTTTTGTGCATTTGCAGTGCTGCTTGCATGGTTTCTGCAGATTGCTGAGCCCTGTGCTCAGCTGTGCCCAGATGTGCAAAAAAATTCACAGGCAGAAGGAGAAGGAAGGAGGTTTGGTGCAGCAGCACAGCTGTGCAGCTTGCCCAGCAGGAGCATTGGGTAAGCTCTCAGGCACTCCTCCTTCCAATGCTGGGAAGCTTCCCCACCAAGAAGCCAAGTGGAATCGCCCAGGGTTGGTCAGCAGAAAGCTTTGTGAAAACACAACTTCAAGTCAAAAACTGCTTTTTTTCTCAGCCTGTTCCCCTTGACTGCTTTTAGTATTTATATCAGGGACAATATGTTAGCCATACACTTCTTATCTGAGTACAAGTTACATCACAGTTCATAGAAGCTTCATTCTTTCACTCAATGTGAGTTTGCTTTACAGAAGCAAAACCACTAAAAAACAGGGGTCAGTGTCCTGCTCCCTTTAACAGAGGGAACAGTGGTGTGCTTTAACCTGCATTTATGCTGACTATCTGTGCTGAAGGAATGACACTGGACCCATTAACACTTGGAGGATGGATTCCATCTCTGTAGTGCCATTCATATGTAGAAGTGTGCAAGTGTTACTGTCTTCTCTCATGTTGCCATTTGGTAGTTACTCAGCTTTTTAAGACTGAAGAGGGTCTGTTAGATTGATTGCACAAGCATTTCTGAAAAGCTGCCTGTGCAAAAAAACAGTTTTATAATGAAAGATAAAACTGGTATGATTACCGGTGATTTTTTACACGTTACTTTTGTTCAATTTAATTCAATTGAAAAGAATGGAATACCGACACTTACTCCAGGCAAAGCAATACTGAAACTGGTACTGAAACATGGAAGGCAGAACTATGGAGCACAGAGAAGTATAACATACTGGTGTCCATGCTAGTGGAAGCAGTCGGGCAAAATACATGTGAAATTCTACAGGAGGTGGTTAAAATTCTCAGAAGGATAAAATTAGCTCCCACAGAGCTTCCTCATGAATGTGGCTTATGGTGCTGCTGTGAACAGAGCCAACTCCTGCACTTCTAAAGCTACCAAATGCATGATGGACAGACTCCCACTTTTATGGCTGCAATATAAATAAGCAGAAAGCTGTAGATCTGATGGATGAGGCTGGTCCAACTATTCTCCACTTCCAGATAAAATCAGAAAATGCATTTACTTGCAGCTGGTTTCTCAAAAATCCCATCAATAGGCCTTTCTTTTTACTGCATTGCCTCAGGACACGGTAGAAAAGACTTCTCCGGGAGTCTTGGTAGGCAGGAAGTGTCCAGTGAGTTACTGCATGAAAAGACAATATGATTGCTGGGCTCACCTCATAAAACATAGCTTTACACAGAATAGCACACTTACCTTGCTGTCCTGACAAACTGTCTCATTTTTGGCTAACAGTGCTAACTTCCTCTCCCTTGAGCAAGTGGTACCATTTTCCTGCAGCCATATGGCTGACACAGTAGACATAAATACAAAATGAAGTGCAGATTTACAGCTGTTTCATAAATACGCTAAGTGAGAAATCATAAATTATGCTGAGCAGCTTTCCACAGGATAAGACATTTCAGAAAAAGTGCTAAGTTCCTGTTTACGATAAAAAGGATTTCTCAAACCAGCACTGGTGTAGCAATTTGTTATGTGCAACATGTTTTGATTGCTGCTTTACTGAACTAATTCTATCAAGGAGTACAGCCTGTAGTCTGAGCAACTTGTTTTGTAGTGGGAATCAAGAATTACAGATGAAACCATCAAGCTAAAACACCCTTTATCTTTTGAAGCAAACAATAAGTGACTCTTATATTAAACAAAAAACTGGAACAAAACCCCCACAACTCCTTTGAAGAGATCATAAATATGTATTAGTAATTAAAATATAGGCTCCTTGATTAAAACTGATGGAAATCCCCCCAAACTCCCTCCAACCAGCATTAAGAAAACACTAAGAAACTTGAAAGTCTGAACCCAAGTTTCCAGTTCAACATAGCAGTTTTATAATAACAACCTACTCACTATTTTAATTATTCAAATCAAGAGGCAACATAAAACAAGAATTTAGTGAGCCTTCTGCAACTCTATTGTGATGCCAGAATCACAGTATCCCTTGAACAGTCTGGCTCCTGGACAAGACACCAGAGTGTCGAATGGTCAGAGGCATCCCTTTACTCACCACACGAGTTTACTCACACCTGAGTCTTACACATCAATCTTCACTCAGATGTAAACAAAAGGATTGCATAATAAACCATAAGGGTTATTGCTTGCTTTAACAGCAAACTACTTTCAAAGACCAAAAAGAAAAAGAAAAAGAAAAAAAAAAGAAGCAAGCTTAAGATTTGAGTCAGTATTCATTTACACAAAATAATGGAAGGAAGAGTAGCAGACTGTCATTAAAAGTCACAATCTGAGTTAACTCAGTTCTGATTTCCCACACTGGAACTCTCTTGCAACCCCTACTATGGTCTTTGAGCATATCTAGCCCTTTGTGACTGAAGTAATTCACTTACTATATTTTAAAACAAATGCATTTTATTGGAAGACTTCACAATTGGATTTAAAGCATAATTATTTTTTAAACTTCATAATGTGATGCTTCCATGTTCTAGTCATAAGATGAATCATCTTACAAATGTGGGTTTAGATGAAAAGCATTCTTAGATGAATAACATTAAAAATCTTTACACTCTTGGAATTGAGGTGTATTTAGATGATACAGCTAAGCCAAATGAAATAGTTTGCTGTCAAGTGGGACAGCCACTGCCAGCTCCTCTTCCCTTGCAGCTGGTCTGGCTCTTAGCTGAGCCTTGTGTGAGGTGATTCAGTTCACTGAGCTGTGAGGAAAGAAGCCCAGCCAGAAGAAAAACAAAACAAACAGGGGAGAGCATGGAGCCAGCCCACCCCATGGAGCTGCTGGTTCAGATCAGCTGTCATACCTGCACCCTTGGGGTGGAAGTATCTAACACCATAGATGGGATTAGCTCTCAGATAAGGAAAAAATCACAGACATTGTAATGTAAATTTTAAATTTTCACACTATGTTTTTGTCTTTAATGTAAAGTAATGGGACCAGCTCTTTGGGCAAGATTTATGCCAGGCATTGAATTGGAAGTTGGGTACTTGAACATCTTCCCAGTAAGTCCTACAAATAAAATACAGCAAAACAGCATAAGGAGTACATATTTAATGA
This sequence comes from Promerops cafer, assembly GCA_013398275.1. Lineage (NCBI taxonomy): Eukaryota > Metazoa > Chordata > Aves > Passeriformes > Nectariniidae > Promerops > Promerops cafer. The sequence goes on from VZSE01015514.1 coordinate 202,391, forward strand.
TGAATTCAAACAAAGACATTTTCTTTATATTAGAACTACATGGTAAAAACCTGTTACAGTCTCCCAAAAGATTGGAATTTATGCCATTTTTATATAAGCTTTCAGTCAAACAGGCAAAAATTTAGCTGCCCTTTGTTTAAAGAGGGTCACTTTTTCTATAAAAGAGCATGTTTCAATTCTCCCCTGCTGATTTTAGACTTGAATCTGAGCTTTCAACACCTTGGTGAGGGCTCAGACCAGAGACATTCCCTTGCCAGTTGGTACTTTGTATAGCACAGAGTAGACAGCTCTATCAGTAGAGGCTGAGCCTGACCCAAGCAAAACAAGATAATATTCTGCTGAATATGTTTTATAGGAGACAAGACTAATACCCCAGCTGAAGTCAGCAAGAGCAAGGGTTTGCATTCTGACTGTCCGTGTTACATATGTCTTTCTTTAATTAACACTAATTAGTCCATAGGCTTTATGTCATATTGCATGGTTTAGGTCTTAAACCTAGAAACTCTTATGAATTGTACTCTTTATTAAGTGGCTAGTTACCTTACAGTAGCAAATGGAAATGTTTTTACTCTCACAGAACGGATTGAGTCAGAAGAGACCCTAAAGATGATCTAGTTCCAAACCCCCTGCCGTGGGCAAGGACACCTTCTACTAGACCAAGGGCTGGGGCATCCACAGCATCTCTGGGCAACCTGTTCCAGTGCCTCACCTGCCTCACAGCAAAGAATTTCTTCCTAATATCTAATCTAAATCTACCCTTTTAGTGTAAAGCCATTCCCCCTTCTCCTATCCCTACATGTCCTTGTAAAAAGCCCAACCAAAGTAATTCTAACTTAAGGCATACTGGTTTTTGACCTATCTTCTCAACATGAAAACTGCACTGCTGCACACACTTACCTTGCACAGATTAAAAAGATAATGCTTCTTCCTCTTCAGGCAGTAGAAAACTCGCCTTCAATATCGACACTATTCAAATTAACCTACCACTGGTTCCTCAAAGGGAGCAAGAAGGAGGAAAGGCAGAAAAGCAGACAGATGACAGAACACTGGGATTTAGTTTTCTGGTAAATGCTTTTGTGTTATGATTGCAAACACAAGCATTTTATATTTTATATATATGTGTGTGCGTGTATATATATATATATGTATATATACCAATCACTGCTGCCCACTCAACCATCCAAATTACAGTGAAATTCCAGTGGCTCACAGCTCTGACTTTATTAGTGCAACTCAATTGGATTCAAATCAGATACTCACTGATCAACACGAATAAAACCGGAATCAAGCCCACCACTCCAGTTCTGCTCCAAAACATGCCTCCCTCTTGGAAAGGTTCACTTTAAAAAGTGCCAACACACTGCTGTGCACGACTTGACATCTATACATTGCTGAATAATCTAACAATTAGCAGCTAAACGAAGGTGAACATTCCCTTATCTCTAATAATACCGAGACATGGGCAACTAGCTAAGAATCTGGTACATTAAACAGAAAAACACAGGCAAAATCTGCAAGTGCTTCTTGAGAGCACACTATTTCCAGTAAGCACATATGGAAACTAAATACCTCTTAGGTTGCCCTCAGATAGGAAAAGATAGATAGATAGATAGATAGATAGATAGATAGATAGATAGATAGATAGATAGATAGATAGATAGATTTCAAACACACAGTCCAAAGAAGCATGGATAGTCCCTGGTATTGAACCAGGAACTTCAACAGCAGCTGCCCACCTGCACACAAAAGATAAATTGCACAAAGATATTTGTTCAGCTAAATATTATGTTTATTCGAAAGCATTTATGTTTATTAACACCTAGGAGTTATTTAGAAATTATATTTAGAAATTATATTTAGAAATTATATCACTTTCCAAGCTATTGCTATTATACCATTAAGTTTCAGTCACCATGTGTTGAAAACCTATGAATAGTCTTCTCCACTCATCTGTGGAACAACACAGCAAACATTTCTGCAACCTATAGATTAAGTAACAAAAGACATCCTAGTGTCATATCAATCAGAAGTACGCAACTGTCCTCAGATGGAGTTACAAAATTTCATTCTGGGCTTGAAGAGTAAAATTTTCATACATACACACACGATTACTTATCACTGTCTTGAAATAAAACTTAGGAACTGAAAAGCCTCAATCATTTTTGTAAGCCTTACTCTCCTTCTTGCACATCATCTCCATTTTGAAGAATAGCCTCAAACTTACAGCCCATTTAAAGAATTCTGTCAAATTACTATGAGAAATCTCCATTTAACAACCTATGCTGTTCAGCATCAATAAACTAAACAGCCTCTTGCAAGCTCTAAAAAAGCCTTATTTGTGTATTTATTTCTGGCATATACCATGTCCATAAAGCATCTTAGCAGAGGGTTCATCTTTGGATCTCAGTATTAACAGAGCTCAAACACACTGCCGATAAATGGAAGTGGGGGGAAATTCTTCCACACACTTGGGAAGAATTTTGGAGTGAGCTAGTTCTTGAGTACAGAGAAATTAGTTCAGCTGAAACAAAGGTCCTCCATGTCCCTGATCACACAAACCACAAGACTGAAAGATATCTCAAGAGAAGTCAAGATATTTCCTCTCCTTGCCCCGAGGCAGAATGAGTCATATTTAAGTAATCTCTCAATGGTTATTTCTTACCTAGTCTTAAAATAATCATTCGCTTCTTTACACTGCACAAAACCAGTGTGTTCATTTCTCTTCTTCATGGGTCCTGTTTGATCACTCTTATTGTTTACATGGGCATCCACTTGAACAGTAGCTCTCTTTTATGTGGCATATGACCCATGCAAGTGCTATCTTTAAATGTTCAAAGCACGATATGAAAAAAGGAAATTCTTCAATGTCCATTTTAGGATAGGTAAAAGGCAATTTATTCTATTCTGGTTCTAAACACTTAACACAACTAAGGAATGGATGTGTCTTATCCTTGTTTTCCCTTTCTCATCAACAAAATCTTCTTTATGGTAATTCTGACCGCATATTCCCAACAACTATCACATACTGTCTTTATTAGAAATGATTCCACAGACAAGGAATTTTTACTATGATTTATTCATTAAAAATTATTTAAATAATTTTAATTCAGCTTACTGATCATCTGTCATCTGTTACAGAGCAAAGAACAACTATTTTCCTCAAGCAGTCCGAAGTTATCTACATGAACAGTGGAAATCCCATTTCTTGTGTACAACTCAGTTACTTGCTAGTCCTTAGTGAAAGAAAGATGACTCCTTGTTTCCATGAAAGGCTTTAATGTAATTGTAATCTGTGAGGTGTATTGCTAAGATAAAAAAATATTCCACTGTGTTAGTTAAGATGGACTCTCTGTATTTTTTATTTCATATTAAGGTATTCCTGGCTGTGACTGTAACTTTGAAATACAGTCTCTTAGGAACCGTGAGCAGATTTAACCACAAATAGCTAAACGTGCCTAGATACATGAAGTTATATTTAACTATCTCCCTAGCTAATTAGATCAGGGGATCAGGATCATGTGGCTAGATGAATTAAGATAAAAAAGGGCATTTGTAATAATTAAGTCACCTCTTTGGTCTTCTTTCCAGAGCAGGGAGTCAATGAACATCACTAGTGCAGCAGCCGATGACTGGCACTTCCAACCATGGATGCAGTCTCACCAAAGCCACTGTATTTGCAAGACAGCCCAGAAGGCTCCCTCGGACAGTCTGGTTTTATTTGTTTGCTTTAAGAAGACCAGACGAGCTCCTTCCCAGAAGGAATCCCTAAGGCTCTTCAGAGGTGAGGTTTCCAGAGACAGCAGGATGAGACAGGCAAGAGATTCAAGCCAGGAACCTGAAGCTTTGAAAAAAAAGCCTTAAAATGCTGAGGACCAAGTAGCAGACCCACAGTCAAATTCCAAGGGTGTTAAAAAGGAAGTTCGGGACTAGGGAGGACTCCAGTTTTTCATTCCAATGAATAAAACTTCTGCGTACTTGAAACAAACATTAGTATTCAAAACTTGAAAGGGCTTGTGGGTGGAGATCAAGCTGTGAATAAACCTTATATTTATCTATTATTTTGGCTCTATCAACACTGTACGTTTTCTCTGTGTACGGAGTTAATTAACTGAGATGACTAGCTGTAATTCTAATGCAAAGAATGCCCTTTGAAGGGGTTTTTGGGGAGCATAATGTACAGCAGATGATCCTAATCAATACCCTTCAATTCCCTGGCCCCCTACTTGGGGACCCTCCACAGAGACCAAAGGCTATTTTGTGTCTTCACCCTGTAGCTACAAACTTGTCCTTCAGAAAAAAAGACACATATATCTGTCATCATGAACTCACTTGGCCTGAACACAGTCCTCACCTTGATGGCATCATCCTCAATCCACAGCAATCCACAGGAATCACGTTGTCATCGCCAACATTTATAGATGTTATGCTTTATTTAGACACAATTAAAATCTAGAGCAATTAGAAGTGGATCCAAAGAATAGTTCTCTATAAAAGAAGCCCAAGCCAGTATGACTGTGACAGCTACTGGCCTTCATGCAATATGCAACCCAGCACAGCCACAGCTTGACAGACAAGCTTTGTCTTTTATAATAGGAAATCTTTCCCCTAAAACTGTTTTCTGGAAGGTTTTCCAACTCACTAATGTAGTCTAATTATGAGCTAGCAGCAATTTAATTGTCTACAGGAATCAAACAAATCTAGTTCTTCTTGAAAATAAGACTGACAATTCTAGCTATCACAGAAGGATTGGGTTTGCTGGTAGAATTTTTTCATTTAGTCAAGAGCCACTTTTGTTTAAAACTAAAACAGTGTGTAAAAAGGAAAAATTCTCTCCCCTTTCAGTCAGCAGAGGAAACCACATTAATATTTCTTCAACTGGTAAGAAGTTTAAAACTGTTGAATGCTTTCAGCTGGCAGAGCTCCAAGTTTTCCATATTGTTACAGGCTTTGCATGAAACTTTGTTTAAGACCAAGTTCCCATGTTGATATGATCTCACTTTAGTGAACATCTAGATTTGGAAGCCATATGCATACAAACCATTGGGGTCTAGTAGCATGAGTTATAGAGTTTAAAGTTTTACAAGAAGTGGTTCTGGACTCGTACCTCTGCTCATTACATATGAGTGCCAGCACACAATTCTGCTGATGGCATAGATCTTCCTGCGTTCTGCATGTCTGCTAATGCACACACTGCCTTTTACTGTGTGATTATCAAGGTGCTCCCTGAACTAGGCTGAGTTAGCTCATGGCTGAAAATACGGACTTCTAGAAAGGATAAGCAAGGGAAATGGCTACATAGCCACCATGCTAATTTAATTTAAATACAGATAAGTGAGATATAGTAGCATGGCAAGGAAGGGCACAGAGCCAAAGCTAGATGAAATATTAGTTTGAAGACAACAAAACTTTTTTTAATGGGATACATTTACAAATATGGACAGAGAAAATACGGTATATCCCAACAGGTTAGAATGCAGTTTCTAACAAGAAGCATTTAAAATAGCTTCTTCAGTCAGGAGAAAATGTGCCAAAGAACTTGTTTTTTTAAGTAGATAGGAAATAAAATCTGCTGAGATAAATACTTCTACTCTCAGCCTGTAAATTTACTGTCATTGTTCCACAGAAAACTCCTGGACAGACATTTTTTTCTGAACCACAAATCTGTCAGTGCAGAATTTCCTTCATTCTTTATCACCTCTGTGCTTCAGATGGTGAGGCACTGGGATGTTCCTCACAGGGTCAATGGCTGTGGGAGAGCATGCAATGCCAGCTCATTTCCCTCAACACCATACTCCATATATCAACTGCAACTCAGAACACACGTGGCAAGTATTTAAAGACACAATATTTATCCTGCTTCAAGCATTTGTTGTCTGTTAACTGATATGTTTGCTCTTCTCCATGATGTCTTGGTAACAGTGGCGTTCCAAGAGGTGTTTCCAAAAACACCTGCAGGTGATTTGCAGTCCAGTTTGAACCCTTGGTAGCAGAAGGAACCTCAGCAGTGAAGGCCACTTTCAATACATTGTGGCCCAGTGGATTGTCAACACAGTGTGCTGTTCAGTCGGGAATGAGACACCGTAAAGAGTGCCACATTCCTATTGCTAGCAGCACCAATAATTTCTTCATGAATCTGTCAGTCACTGATTCATCCACAGAAGATGACAGCTGAACTTTCAGTGACCTAGTAATCATTCTAGTGCTTATAAAAATATACTGTAATATTAGTTTTCTTGAGCTCTGTTGAGGCTTCTATTCACTATTACACGAAGAGGAAAAGAGTGCACTCCGGTGAAGTATCACATTTCAGTGCACATGGCAGCTCTTACTTAGCTTGGCTCTAAAAGTATTATTCATTAAGGTAATGTCATCAGTTCAAGGCAACTGGATGGAAAGGATGGGCCACTATGCAGAAAGCTGAATGTTCCTCTAGATATCACTAGGGAAACTAGCACTGAATAAATCATTAAAATGCACAATACTGGTGGAGCATCAAATGGCTACAAGCAGCTTAAAAGGTTTCTACTGGTACCTCTTCACCAGAGGATGGCTTCTTTTCCAGATGAAGATCTCTGAGGGAAGGAAATGAGAAAAGGGAACAGCATACAGAAGCAGAGAATGGATAAATTTCTCTTACTAAAATTCTCTCCTGTGAGTAGTACCAGATCCTTCAGATAAAAGATATCTTCAAGGACAGCTTGTCACTCTCCTTGAACTCTCACATCCTACATGCAGCATTCTAGAGCTATCAGAAAGCTCTTAGCTATGGTTGCCTGAGTTACATAGATCATGAGTGGACTGCAAACAAGGAAAGGGTTTCCACATTTCCACATTTGCTTCGTTCTGCTAATTTAAGCAGTTGAATTACAGGCTCAGGGGCTATCCTGAGCACTCAGGTACCCTACAGAAGACTCACATGCTCCGAGTGAAAGCTCCAAGTGAAATAAAGTTACAGACCAACAGTACTCTCCTACATCTCAAGCAAAGTGTGGAATGGAAGAGCCTGGAAAATCTGGCCTGATTTTGAATTTTATCCTCTGGAGAACTTCTGTCTCCCTTGCTTTGCAAGGCCTGTAGATCTGAAAAGAAAATCAACGGCCAACATGCATCTTTCACCCTCTCTTCAGTGACACCAGCTATTCCCAGTGCGGAATATACATCCACTGGTGCATGGTTTACATGCAGGGCTGAGTGATGCTGCTGGAGGAAAATGAGCCCCACTCTCTCAGCACATTTAGTTAGGAAACGTTGGTTAAAGCAGCTAGCACATCTTCCCTATTTGCTTCAGCTTTTCTGGTAACAGCAAGAAACCCATAAGAACTGTTTTCACCACCTCAGATCTCACTGAATTGGCCTCCTCCCACCAGATCTGCACAATTAGCAGCAAAAGTCAATCATGCACTTACCAGCACTGGCCAAAATATAGCAACTTTGCGTTACTGGAAACTTTGTGTATGAAAGGGAAACGTAGAAATAATCTGAACACCTCATCCAGTGGTGACAGGTTTCACCCTGTCCTTTTCCAGACTCTTAATTTTATACCACCTCTACGCTGTTTTTGTTTTTGTTTTCGTTCTCTGCTAATGACGCGCTTCACTGCCTTGAGGAAGGGTGATTACAGGAAGCTGATGTAGCAATTCTCTGGCTCCAGTCTATCTCAGACAAGCACATACCAAAGCATTTCTCATGGTGTAACTCTTCCATGTTGAAAATGTTTGTAATTGGGTTTTCACTGTTTTATACATCCTGATTTTTACACGTTTGGCCTGTGTTTTTCTAAGGTAGGAAGATGAGAGAAACTTGCATCAGTTCTATCATTGTTGATCCATTCTTTTTTTTGTCTAATTTTGCTTCATTTCTTCTCCATAGTTCAGCAATCATCTTAAATTTGTCTACCAGATGCACATCGACAGGATCCCACTATGTGACCATTTACTTCATCCTAAAATAGCTAATCACATCAAGATGTAATTTTGAATATGAGCCCCTCCATCACCAACCAATCACACAAAGAAAACGGTAATAGCAGAAAATAAGTTCAAAAACTATAAGCAGGTTCTGTCCTTCTGCAGGGGTTATGTTCTGCATCTCACTGAGTATTTAAAGACTATTGAAACAGGAGATAGCCAGCAGCCCCCTGATTTCACTACCTGTACAGAACTAGCTTCCATTTGTCACGCAAAGTCATGATGGCATAGATTTCTGTCATTAAAATGAATCCTTGGGAAACTTTGTCACTACAGATACTAGGCTTCTGCCTAAAGGAAAAGGTTATGCTTCAACAGTGCACTCATATCCTCTTCATGCCAAGGCATCAGTAGTATTACAATCATGACATCATCCATCAAGGTTGGTAGCTAAGGCCCAGTCTTATTATGTATTCAGTGTTGTATCCTTTGTAAGGACAGTAAGTCTCTAATCAAAATGAAGATCCTGCCATCAGTCCTATGGTTTACATGAAGTACCAGCTCATGCTGCTCTGAACAACTGCTAAGGCAGTGTACACAAAATAAAATCTTTTGAAAAGATGTTCAAATTCCTAAAGGCTAAAAAAAAAAAAATCCCTGGATCAGCAGATCATAATCATATGTGGCACCACTTATCAGGCTAAAATCTAAACTATGCAACATGTGACTAAAAAGCATGTGGCTTTCCCAACACTATTGTACTGGTGGGGTACTTGGCAGGATATACCCAACAAGTCAGGCAACTATACAGACTACTTCATTCCTATTCTGCAGAAGACGATACCAAACACATCAAAAGAGAACAGTCTATGATTTATATCCTAAGACACGAGGTTTTTATTAATAAAACTGTTTCCTCAGAGTTAAATTCCATTAACCATACTTAAGACGGAATTACTACACATCTTGCTCCCAGGCAAAACCTAACCATTCCACATGTGTTACAAATCAGTATCTCTTTACATTTATTGGTGTGCAGAAGAAAGACAAAGGATTTCTTTTCAGATTCTGGCAAGTCAGGAATCTTCCATGTTTGAGGAATCACAGTGCTATCAATCTATTTCTATTTTAAACTTATGAATTTTTATACCAAATAAACAATAGATGCATTTTTATATTAATCACATTTCTCCATCTTGAAATAAGAAGCTCAGGTGGCATCACTTTTAGGGAAGAGAACTATGAGATACAAGATATTGTAAAGAAGACTTTAAAGTCCTGTCCATTCTGCATGAGGTCTCCCCCCTTCCCCCTGCATATTTTTTTAATCTCAAAAGCATTTCCTACTAATGCATGAAACCCCCATTATGCTGCATATGGTTTCTATTATCAAGTCTATAATGCTTTCAGGAATTTCTTTGATTTCTCTGGTTGTTACCTCATTCTTTTCATTCCTGATTGACACAGAAGCAGCAACCCAAGTCATTCCTAAGTATCTTTCTTTAATTATAAATCAGTCTCCATACTTCTGTAGCGTACCTCAAAATGGTTTGCCTTTACTGCCCTTGTATGAATGAAGGAAAGACCTTGAATATTTGTTGATTATTATACTCTTCATTATGTGTTTGAAGATCATCCAGTTTTCTTACTTGAAGAACTAGATTTTACCCATTAAATTTACATTGCACCCATGGACACTACGCTTACACCTACGCACCTAAATCAAGACCTGGAATTTGTGCACAAATGTATACAAAAAACTGCAAAATACTCTTCATACAGATTGGGGGGGGGGGGGGGGGGGGAAAAAAAAAAACNAAAAAAAAACAACAGTCCCAGCGGGGGAGGGGGGGGGGGGGGGGGGGGGGGGAGCAAACAAAAAACCTCCAAAATTCTTGTTTTCAAAATTAGTGCAAGATCAGCTTTCCATGGCAGATTTCCAAATAATTACTAACTCAATGGTAGCTGAGTGTCTAAAAATGTAACCACACAGAATTCTCCCAAGATTTCATGGGAAGGCCTGTTTCTACCCTGCAAACAGCTTTTGGTTTTTTTTTCCTACCCTCCTCAGTGCGTGCCATTGGGGCCTGGGTGGGTGCTGGCACAAGGGAAGAATTTACCATTGTTCAGACAGAAGCCATCGTGTACGCAGGAGGTTCTGCTGAAGGACTTCATGGTTCACTGCACGGGGCAAAGCTACCAGTGGAACACAGCACAAACAGAAGAAGCTTCACTTGGAAAATACAATTTATTCCACAGACTTGATTTTGAAAGATCAAAACACAAATACTTAAGGACTGGAGACAGCTCTAGACATGGCTCAGAAATTATGGACGTTGCGTACTGTGAAATTATGGACATTGCATAGTCTTAGGGTAAGGGTATGCGCCAAAGGTATTCCACTTTCTCAAATAAATCAACCTTGTATCACCATGTTGCTTCAGAGGGTGTTGCATTTCAAATGCAATGATGTATGGAAGACGGTGGGGGGGAGAGAAAAAAATTTCACCTGATCATTGCTTCAGGCAATAACTTGAACAGTGATTTTATCATTTTTACCCTTTTAATGTTGATTTTAACTGGACATGATACACTCAGGGGTTCAAATCAACAGAAAAAAACTGCTGCATGATTGCATTTTGGCAGCTACGTACAATTTCCCTGTATTACACAATCAGCTATTTCATACATGAAGCATACAAGAATAGACAGAGCCACCATGAATTTCCCAACATTTTGTGTTTATTCTGTCCACAGATCAGAGTTGGTGCTCCCTGGCTAAATTGAAATAGCCAGACAAAAAGAAAATACCCACTGCACACAATCCACTAGCAAGGGAGAGCATAAAACAGAGCTTCTCCCTCAAATGAAGTTCTGTGAGACAATGAGTAGACGGCAAGTACAAAAACCTTTCGCCATGTCCTTGCTTCTTTTTCTCTCACCGCTAAACGTTGCTCAGAATTCTCAGAAACACCCTGAATACAAAAGGATTGTGTGGGACAAGGTATCTCCCCTGGAGAGAGCAGTAGCAGCAGATGCTGCATCTTCCTTCAGTATGGCACTCCCACTCCGGACTCTCCCTGGCTTAATGGGGAACATCTACACAGGGGAAAAACCCGCAATGTCTGAAGCCTGGTCACCAGTTTAGGCGGTGCCTGGCAAGCATCTGGCAAGCAGAGAGAGGACAGTTAGATACATTTTAGGGCTCTGACGGCTTCTTCAGAAGAGATCTTAATTGGAAACACTGGAAATATCAAGTAATTGCCATGCAAGGGGCCTTGAGGTGTATGTTTTCTAGTGAATGTTCATCACCCTCGAGGGGAAGCAATAAAATCCACTGCCATCGCCTGTTTAGCAGCCCACTGGCAACATTCTTTTGTCAGCTTTAACTCCAGCCTGACGAACACACCAGTTGTCCTCTGTTCAGAAACTGTCATTAGCTTACAAAATTATCCATTTCAAATAGGCTTAAGCATACTCCCTCTAAAGAGAGATATATATCAGAATTTTGGACAATAGTTGGGAAAGAAGAGTGATGAAGAAGGCACCACTGCCAGCATCGAGACGCAACAATTCGAACAAAAGAGATCTCAAGATGTCGCACTAACACGCACGCACACAATCTTCCCCTCGATAGAGTGCTTCCCCTCGGCAGAGGGAGATGCTCCAGGAGACCGCCCGCCCGGGCACGCAGAGCACGCGTGTGTCTCCTAGACGGAGCCCGGCTGGGAGCACGTCCCTGCGGCGGGGCTGCTCCGCGGGGCTTCCTACTGCGGCACGTACGCGCCACCCGCTTCGCCCGCTTCGCTCAAAGCGACCCACGAACGACCCCGCGCTGCTGCAGAGGGACCCCCTGCCCCCCATCTCCTTCCCCCCAAGGCCGCTGAGAGGAGCGGGGGCGGGTGTTGGAGCCCGGGGCGGGGGAGTTCTGGGGGCACCCGCGGGCGCTCGCCTGCCGCCGACCGAAACCCGCTGCGGGCGGGGAGGGGGCGGGCAGCACGGCCGGCCTTTTTCCCCTCCTCAATGCCAAAATTTGTGTCGGTGAGGTGAGGGGGTTACACAGGCGGGGGGGCGCGGGTCTGCTCCGCCATGGCGCACAGTAACAGACGCCAAAGCTAAGCCAGGCGCAGGGCGGGGAAGGAAGGGTGCCGGGGTACCGCTGGGTCGCCCCGATGAACCACGCCGGGGCTGGCGGAGGGCGGGCGGAGGGAAGCGCCCGGGGGTCGCGGCGCAGCGCGGAGCCTTTGTTCCGCCGCCGGCCCCATCCGCGCCGCCGCCTCCGCGCATGCGTCGGGCACAGACAAA